>JARVGW010000309.1:20395887-20408108 GCA_031762495.1 Anablepsoides rubrolineatus
TCCAGCCTCTTGACCGTTTAGCGTTAGCCATTAGCTTCACCAGCCGATCACACGGTCACGTGGTTTTTGCGCACTCCTGTTGTTCTATATAAGCTCCTTGTTGTAGAAACACAACAGCGCCCCCTCTGGTCACTCTATATGATGTAACACCGGTTCTGTTGGGTCTCTGCAGATCACCCGCCTGTGCCCGGCCCCCCAGCTGGACAGGCCCACCCTGCGACGGATCTTTGAGGCTGTGGGTCTGGACCTGCCCGCCCGGCTCCTGGTGACGGCGGCCCGGGAGACCCAGGGTTCTGGGCTGGCCCCTCAGGACCTGGTCACTCTGGGCGCGGCCCTGCTGGCCACCCTGAGTACTGAGTCGGACCTGGCTTCCCGTCCCCAGCTCCTCAGCACCGTGCCCCTCCTGCTGAGCATCGTGTCAAAGGGGTCGGTGCAGAACTCTGAGGCAGAGTCCGTTAAGGACTGCAGGGGTTATGGTTCTGGTCCAGAAGGATCAGACTCTCAGGACTCCTCTGGTCCAGATGAAGCTGTGGCTGCAGACTGCTACCAGGTTCTGACGGCCATGTGTGGTTCCCCCAGAGGTCCGGATCAGCTGCTGAGCAGGGGGGCGGTCCCGGCTCTGTGTCTGGCTCTGGAGCAGAACCGGGCCCTGAGCCAGCAGAGGGGTCTGGCCCTGCTGGGGGTCCTCCTCTCTGACAGAACCAAAGACAGAGCTTGGAGCAAACACCCTGAGGAGCTCCTGGCTCTGCTGCTCCGCCTGGCCCAGGACTTCTGCCGGGCCTCCGACCTGAACCGCCTGGGGCTGTGCTCCCAGCTGGTTCTGTTCCTGCCCCCTGCAGGAGGCGTGTCCAAGACAGAGGAGCTGAGGAGTTCTGTGAGCCAGGTGTGGGCGGGGCTTAGGCCTCTGCTGCAGGCCAAGTTAACACCATCGCAGATTGGGTCGGTTCTGGTGCTCGGCGCTGGCTTGTTGGATCTGTACGGGTGGGGGCCGGTGGGACCGCCCAAGTTCTGCTGCCTGCTGGTGAACCGGGCCTGTGTGGAGGTCCGGATGGGTCTGGAGGAACCACCTGGGACAGGTCTGAGCCCGGAGCTGCAGCAGACACTCACAGGTAAGTTCTGCTGTTTCTGACCCGTCAGGTGACCCAAACACCTGTCAGTGCCGTAAAGAAGGCCTCTTTTATTTACTGTGGGGTTAGGACCGGACTGGACTGGACTGGACCGGACTGGACCATATGTAAACCGGACCGGACTGGACTGGACTGGACTGGACTGGACCATATGTAAACCAAACTGGACTGGACTGGACCATATGTAAACTGGACTGGACTGGACCATATGTAGACTGGACTGGACTGGACCAAGTGTAGACTGGACTGGACCGTCTGTAAACAGAGTTCTGCTCCTTGCAGGATGTTACCGGATCATGGAGGCGGCCATGGAGCAGGCCTGCACTGAAGGGGGCGTGGCTCCCCCTGGCCCCTCCCCCCTGCCCTCTCTCAGTCTGCAGCAGAGTCAACAGGTCCTGAGGGTCCTGGAGGAGGCCTTCTCTGCCGTCATCTTCTACCTGCAGCAGGTGAGATGATGATGATTTATCTCTGATTCCTGGTGCTCGCTGTGGTCAGCGCTTAACTTCCTGTCTCTTCAGGTGGATCCCAGTCGCTACGACGAGCCGTTTGTGTTCGCCACGTTTCGCTCCCTGTGCTCGTGGCTGGCTGAGGAGACTTCCTGTCTGAAACAGGAAGTGAGCGGACTGCTGCCCTTCCTGATTGGCTACGTGCGGCGCCACCTGCAGGCCGGGAGCTCCGAGCAGGCCCTCTCTGATTGGATGGCCAGGATGTCTGTCAGCAAGGAGGGCGGGGCCTGGACAGGCCAAGAGCCTCTCAGGTAAGGCCAGACACACCTATATGAAGGAGGGAGGTTTGAGGACAGGTGTGATAACAAGCTCCGCCCCCTCCTCAGGTATCTTCTGCCCGCTCTGTGTCACCTGTCAGCTGAAAAAGGACCCAGGAAGGTTCTGCTGAGCCTGGGAACTCCGGCGCTGCTGGTGGACTTCCTGCTTCACACCTGGACCTGTGTGAAGGGGCGGAGCCACACAGCAACCACCAGAGATCCCAGCATGGAGACGGCGTGCTCCGCCCTCCTCAACTTCACCGTCACTGAGCCAGAGAGCGTCAGGTAGGTGCTGACCTGGTCCAGGTTTGGTTCTGAGACTGGGCTCATGTGACCGCTCACCTGTATCTGTGCAGGAAGGACCCGAGTTTCAGGACCCTGGAGGCCCACCTGAGTGAAGCACTTCCTGTTTTGGTGAATAAACCCCGCCTCCTGGTCCTGACAGCAAACTATGTCACTTTGGGGCTGATGATTGGCAGGCTGAAGACTCCGCCTTCAGGTCTGATTGATTTCATGTTTAAACTTGTTTAGAGAGAAGGAGTTTTTGTTTGCCTGTTTATAATTGGTTGTTTACCTGTTTATTATTGGTTGTTTACCTGATGATCTTTTCCTGAACTTTGACCTCTGCTCCTCTTCAGGCTCGGTTGACTCAGCCCAGAGACGTTTCTTTTCTTCAGCTCTCCGGTTCCTCCGTGGTGCCCTGCAGTCCGGCTCCGGTCCTGGTCCTGGTCCTGGTCCGGTCCAGGTGAGCCCCAGCTGGCAGAAGGACTGGGACGAGGCAGCAGAACTCTGGCGTCTGTCCCTGCAGGTCCTGGGAGTCTGTGTTCAGGTCCAGCCCTGGATGGTGGATCCAATCAGAGACGAGGGCTGGTTCTCCCACACCGTGTCCCTGCTGGCCCAGAGCAGCACCCTGCCGGAGCAGAACCGCCAGCAGGTTCTGGACCAGAACACCCAGCAGGTTCTGGAGCAGGTCCTGTGTGCCGTGGTGCAGCAGTGCTCCGTCTGCAGACAGGAGGTCACAGACCTGATGAAGAGGAGCGATGAAGGAGCTCTGAGCAGGATGAGCAGCCTGAAGGAGGCGCTAGGACTGAAGTGATGTGGGACTGAAAACCAGACCGGGTCGGACCTGGGTCCAGCTGATGGTTTTATTTTTACACTTTGAATAAAAGATTTGTGTTGAATAAAGATGATTTTCTTCCCTTTAAACCAAACAGACGAGTTCAGATCTAAGATGAACACTTGACAGTGGGTCTGGTCTGATCCTGATCCTGGTCTGAATCAAAGGTTTTACCTTTATTTATGGTACCACATTAGTCTTCGCCTCAGCAGAGACTAATCTTCCTGGAGACCAACACAGAAAATAAAACACATTACAAACAAAACAATGCAATCAAAACAACATAATTAAAATAAAAAATATATAAAAGTTAAAACAAATAAAAGCCAGCTCAAACCTCAACATGAAATCTAGAACAAACAAACCACTGGTTTAAACTCCTTTAAATGAAGATAAAGAAATCAACACAAGTTTAAGATAAAACAACACAAAGCCGTCACATTCACTACAAGGAACAAAACTACATGAGGATGTTACTATTATTATTATTTATATTATTATTACATTGACATTTATTGGCTTGATGGATTCAAGCACTGTTTTTATTGACATACAATTTTTTCTAATTGAATTTTTTAAGGTCAATTTTGAATTTCTAGTAAATTCCTAAATTTGTTAGGTAACAGACTTCTGTAGAACCTGAAGAGGAGCAGAACTGGTTCTGCTCTGCAGTGACCCGAGTCACCACAGGGTGGCGCTGTCAGTCTAAACACTGCTTTTACTGGATCTATTTCAATATTTATGAGTTTTTGTTGTTTTCATGCTGACTGCAGTCAGAACCACAGACCCGACACGGCCCGGGTCAGGATACTGTTCTCTGATCCAAAAGCAATCATTAATGTTTCTGTTTGACAGAAAACTTTAAATAAATCATTTTAATATCAGAATAAAACCCTGTGAATCAGAACCATCAGTTCTGATTCAAACACAAACAGGAGATCAGACAAACACAAAAACTTCAAAAATAAAAAAAATGAAGAAAAATCAAATTTATTAAAAAATAAATTCAAATATTTTTTGTCAAAATTCCATTAAAAACAGTTATGTGTTTTAGGACCAAAAAGTCCAAAATAAACTAAAATCTAAAATGTGTTTCAGAGTCTGCAGGTTCTGGACCTGGATTTTAACTTGGTTCCTTCAGGATCACAGGATTCTGGTTCTGTTTGTATTTTAGTTTTAAATTTCATGAAAAACTGGACCTGTCTTTAGCTGTTTGTGCTTTTACTTGATTGACCCAAAATGTGTCAGGAAAATATGAGTCTGTGTGAATTGTAGCCTCAGTTTCCTGTTCTTAGCTGACAGGAGTGGCACCAGGTGTGGTCTTCTGCTGCTGTAGCCCCTCCTCCTCAATGTTGGACGTGTTGTGTGTTCAGAGATGCTCTCCTGCAGACCTCGGTTGTAAAGAGTGGTTATATGAGTTGCTGTTCTATCAGCTCCAACCAGTCTGTCCTGTCTCCTCTGACCTCTGGTATCAACAAGACATTAGCGCCCACAGAACTGCTGCTCACTGGATATTTCCTCTTTTTCAGACCATTCTCTGTAAACCCTAGAGATGGTTGTGGGTGAAAATCCCAGTAGATCAGCAGTTTGTGAAATACTCAGACCAACAACTATGCCACGTTCAAAGACAATTAAATCACCTTTATTCCTCATTCTGATGCTGGTTTGAACTGCAGCAGATTGTCTACATGCATTGAGTTGCTGCCATGTGATTGGCTGATTTGATATTTGCATTAATGAGCAGTTGGAGAGGTGGATCTAATAAAGTGGCCAGAGAGTGTAAGTTATGAACACAATCTGTGACAACCGGAAGCACTGGCAGTCCAATTCTGAAGGAGTCCAACTTACTACCAGCAATGTGAACCAAGCTCTTGCATGGCTTGTATAGACACTGAATGGCCTGTAACAACAGACCCATCCCACACTCACATAGTACTCAGAGTGTACCTTGAGGAACACTGTCTGGAGACTGGATTGGCAAACTCCCATAGCCCCTTGAGTGAGTTGCTCCAGTGTTTCACAGCCAGGACTGAACCCCAATCAGTACAAATCTCATCCATTCGTGGAGCCCTGAACCATGGAGCTTTTTAATTACCTCAACTCCAGTTATGGACAGACCAGCCCCAAAGTCCTCAGACTCTGCTTCCTCCATAGAAGACATGCTAGTGGGATTCAGAGGGTCCGAGAAGTATTCCTTCCACCTCGTGATGACATGACTGGTTGAGGTCAACAGCACCCCACCTTCACTGAGCACAGTGCCTCAGCCACCGGATGGTTTACCAGAATCTCCTCTGAGCCGATATCAAGAGTCTTTGTCTACGGCCTCACCAAACTCCTCCCACGTCTGAGTTTTGGTCTCGGCAACGGCCAAGGCTGCAACCCACTTGGACTGTCAATACTCCTCAGCTACTTTCAGAGTCCAACAAGGCCCGATAGGACTCCTTCTTCAGCTTGACAGTCTCCCTAACCCAGGGTGTCCACCTCCGAGTTCCAGTGTGGCCACTGTGAGAAGCACCAACAACCTTCAGATCAAGTCAGCCGCTCCAGCAGTGTTGAAGATCTTTCTGACAGGTGTTCCCATCAAACTCTCACTACAGGTTTAGGTCTATCAGGTCTGTACACCATCTGATCTAAGTCACTACCAGGTGGTGATCACGTCTGGGCTTCCCTGCAAAAACTGCTGCCCTCACAACCCAGCTTTGGATAAAGTGAAGGATAATGGATGGATGAATGAGATTTAATTAACATTAATAACCCAGTGGTTTCAAATATACTTTTAACACTAAAGTATGATTTAAATATGAAGTAGGGCAATAATATGTAGAATATTTGAAATTTGTATCAAAATGAAACTAGAATGAAAAAAGATGATATTGTACATCTTATCTTATATATTTTGATTAGTAGAGTGTCTGAAGATATTTTTGGTGCCAGTTCAGGAAATACTGACAGAACAGTTGGGGAAAGTGCATGACCACATTTACACACACAAAGTAAGCTCAGATTTTGACACTTTTTTAGCACTTTTTGTGGATGCCAGCTGTAAATGTCTTTATAAGTTTAATATTAGTAACCTGGATTTAGTTAAACAATCAGTTTTTAACATTTTGTTACCAAAACAACAGATCTGAAGCAAAGATCTGCAGATTATGGTCAAATATTATATAGAAATAGTCAAAGCCATGATTTTTAGCATTAATCTTGAAATCTGACTTTGTGTTCGGAAGAAATTTAGTAAGAAATGTTTCTTTTTATACCTGGAAGGTGTGTAGTTTAATGGTGTATATCATTATTGCTGGTACTTTGTATACAGACAGAACATCTCTTGGACTAAAAGATTCTTTTCTTCTTTCTGCTCCATTGTTGTTATTTTTATTTTTCACTCTCTTTGTATATTTTTTGTGTATTCCTGTAATTCAAATGAAATAAATGAAAAAGAAAAAAATCAACACCCAAAAGTTCAACACTGAAATTTGAACACTGCTGTTTTTGTGTGTTTCCAGATGTTTGGGTCGAACTGATCATCGTCAGAACTTTTAATTTAAATCTTTTGTTGTTATAAACCGTCTGGTTCCGGGTCTGATTGGACCCGTCCCCCCTCTCACCCCCCCCCCTCCCCCTCTCTGACCCTCCCTTTAAAGGCGCTCTTCTTCCTCAGCTTCATCACTCCTCTCTGTGACTCCAGCCTGTCTGCTCCTCTTCATCCTCCTCCTCCTCACTTTAACCCCTCGAGACCCGGACCCGGCATGCTGTGGAAGAGCCGAACCAGAACCGAGGCCGCGCAGGTAAACCCAGCACCGAACCGAACCGGTTCTGTTCAGTTTAACAGCTGTGCGTAAAGCCAGTTTGGACCTGGCGTGGCGCCGGAACTCATCCAGAACCGAACCGGGTCTTTAAAGATCAAAGGTTCGGAACCAGCAGGTGTCTCTTTAAGACCCGCGGACCCCGCAGAACCCACAAACCCCTCCCCTACTCCAGCCGGGAGCGCGCGCAGAATGGCGGGAGCGCGCGCAGCCTATAAGTGGAGCGCACACGGACTCGTGCCGCCGTGTGTGCGCGCGTGTTTCCCGGAACCGGAGAGCTTCTCCTCTCATGGCTCGCTGAGCGGGACCCACCTGGACCCACCTGGACTCACCTGGACTCACCTGGACCCACCTAGACTCACCGGAACTAGCGCGTCCCCCCCCTTAACAAGTCCCACCTGGGTTCTGGAGCGGCCCAGATGTTGATCCACACATATTCAGCCATGGTGAGTTTGGACCGAAACCTTTTGGTGACAGAGGAGGAGAAAGTTCTGAAGAATCAGGGGTTGGGTTCGGAACTGAGCGGGTTCATGTTTTATTCACCCTAAAGTCAGACTGGATCAGAACCGAACCTCTGACTCAGTCCCATCAGAGGGCTGCGGGTCAGGTGAGTCGGTTCTGGTTCTGGTTTCTGCAGACCCGGTCCTGGACCAGCTCAGAGGACATGATCCGGATCTGGGTTTCTGTCCTCGTCCGGTACCGTGTGACCCACTTCCTGTGACCCGGTTTGGCTGACAGAACATCGACAGCATCGATCCGACTGACCCAGGTTCAGTGCGCGTGCGTGCGTGCTGACCTTTGACCTCGCGCCACAGGCGGCTCCTGTCAGCGCGCATCACTTTCAGCTGCTGTTTCCCGCCGCGGGAGAAACTAATGTTTATTTATTTATTCTTTGTTTGTTTAGTTAGTTAATTAATTAATTATTCTAGTTAGTTAGTTAGTTATTCATTTATATATATATTTATTTATTTATTTACTGATCATGGTTCTGACTCCTGGTTTTGATCATGGTTCTGGTTCTGTAAGACCCCGCAGACCGACTCAGCGGGTCCTCTCCTGATCATGGTTCTGGTTCTGACTCTTGGTTCTGGTTCTGGTTCTGATTATGGTTCTGGTTCTGGTTCTGATCATGTTTCTGGTTCTGTAGGAGCGCGCAGACGGACTCAGCGGGTCCTAATCAGAACCAGGAGAGGTCCTGGTTCTGATCATGGTTCTGACTCCTGGTTCTGACTCTTGGTTCTGATCATGGTTCTGGTTCTGTAGGAGCGCGCAGACGGACTCAGCGGGTCCTCTCCTGGTTCGGGCCGGCTCTCTCAGCTCTCTTCCCTGACTCAGGCCTCCTACTCCTCGGCTCCGCCGCTCTGCCACACTCCGGCCTCGGACTTCCAGCCGCCCTACTTCCCTCCGCCGTACCCGCAGTCCTCTCTGCCGTACCCGCAGAGCCAGGAGGCGGCCTACGCGCACCTGTCGGAGCCGTACCCGGCGCTCGGCTCCCTCCAGCAGCAGCAGCAACAGCAGGCCGCGTGGCACGCGCACAGGTCCCGCTCTGAGGAGGGCGGGCTGCTGGCCCAGTCTCACCGGGCGCTGAGCCTGGACCCCCGCAGGGACTACCCCGCCGTGCCGCGGCTCCTGCACGGCCTGGGAGAGGGGGCCGCGGCGCTGGGGGATGGAGCGCTGGGGATGCACCTGGGTCACCAGGGCCTGGAGGAGCTGCAGGTGGGTTCCGCCTCTGCCCAGGTTAGGTTTGAGTTTTTAAAAACATTTATTATTATTATTATTATTATTATTATTATTATTATTATTATTATTATTATTATTATTTCAAACTTTATTCATTCCATAAAAAACTATACAATAAAAAACAAAATACAAATAAAATGAAACATTCAATGAACATTTAAAACAAATTGTTTTAATAAAAAGAGTAAAAGGCCTCCAGGCTTTGATCTGATTTAATATGAAGATTTTAATAGAAGATTTTAATTTAAAAAAAATTATTAAATTTTTTTATCTGTTTTATAAACTTTATAATTCTTTCATCATCTTTATTATTTTTGTTTTTATTCATAAAAACCTTCAGGCCTTTAATTCATTTACTTTAGATAATCAAATTGTTTAACTTTAATTTGATTTGATTGTTTGTTAACAAAAATTAACTTTATGTTAATTTAAATTTTATGGGTTTATTTATTTGTGTATAATTAGTCTAAGTAGTTTCATTTTTTGTATATATAGATTCAGATGTAATGAAAGTAATGAATTGTTATGTTATGTAATGAATTTGACATGTCTGGAAAATAATCATAAATCAAATCAAATAATATTTTATAAACAGATTTAAAACATTTTTTACTTTTTAAAACATGCCAATACAGCAACAAGATTTTAAAGTTTATTTTTATAAAATCAAAACGATCCTGAAACAAAGAAGTGTTTCAGTTTGCGCGTGTTTATGTGCGTGTGCGCGTGTCTGTTTCTGTCTGTGCGCGTGCACGTATCTGTCTGTCTGTGTGCGCGCGCCTGCAGCAGGTGCAGCTGGAAATAAAAAGCGCAACGAATCGATTGTGAACAGAAACGACTTTCGGTTTAAACTCTTTCTGTTCTTTCATTCATGGACGCTTTTTCTGCGTGTTAATGTCACGCGGGAGGGTTTGCGCGTGTGTGCACGTGCGCGCGCTTTCAACTTCCAGCGCCTCCTTTTAGTAAAGGTTTTGTCCGATTTTTCCATTGAAATTTCTTTATGACATTTATTTATAACAAGCAGCTGGTTTCTCTAAAGATTCATTATTATTATTATTATTATTATTATTATTATTATTATTATTATAAGATCAAAACATCACATATAAAAGTTTAATCTTATGATTTTTAAAACGGTTGACACAGAAATTAATTAAAATTATGAAACATTCAGGTTTTTTTTTAGAGCTGTGTGTGTGTGTAGCTAACTGAGTGAGTGTGTGTGTGTGTGTGTTTGTTTGTTGCAGGGGATGGAGGAAGGGTCAGTTCTGGGCATCCTCGACCACTCCGTCATTAAAAAAGGTAAGAGATGTGAGTGCATGTGTGTGTGTGTGTGTGAGAGACATGTAGGGGACAGAAAAGGCAGTGTGTGTGTGTGTGTGTGCAGCTTATAATTGTGTTTAGTTTGCTAAAGGGCTTTTTGTGTTTCAGAGCTCTCCAACACATGTCAAATACACACTTATTGGTTTTTCTATCCTCATGAGGACTTTGTATTGACTTCTATTCATTTAGTGGTCATATCTTTAACCTGTACCCTGACCTCACACGTACACACCTGGGAGGTCAGGATCAGGGTCAGGGTACAGATCTGGTCCTAAATCCATCTAAACCAAACCCACAACCCTAAACCAGCTCATGTGAACCAGGTTCTGTTCCCCATGAGGAGCATTGGGTCCTTACAAGGCAATGTTTTTATGGGAAAATGGTCCCCACGATGTAGCAAAGCATGTCACACACACACACACACACACACACACACACACACACACACACACACACACACACACACACACACACACACACACTATAAATAATTCTGTTTTGCTTTTTCATTTGAAGTCAAGAAGTGGTCTGATACTGAGCTGCAGACTCAGCCCAAAGGCACACATTCTTAATGAACTGTTCACGGTCGTGTGTGTGTGTGTGTGTGTGTGTGTGTGTGTGTGTGTGTGTGTGTGTAAGAAAGAGTGAAGAGAAGAAGATAAAAGAGGATAAATCTGCAGAGTTGGATCAGTTTAAAAACAGCAGCAGCGTCACTGAGACGCCATTATTACAGCTGTGTGTGTGTGTGTGTTCCATGAGGATCATGGGGTGAAGCAGTCCTCCATCTTTGGGGCGTGGTGGTGAGTGTGTGAGTTCAGAGTCTGAAGCCACAGAAACATATTAATAACACTTTATAATAACTACACCTTATTTAGCCTTAATTACTCATTAATAAAGGGTTACTTAACATTGAAAACATCATTAAGGATGATTCAGACTTAATAAGCTATGAATTAACACATTTATTAATGTTTTACCCAGAAAGGCTAATTACTTCTAAAACCAACATACTCATTGTTTACTAATGCTTAATAACTCATGAGTTAACTATTCTATATAATGTGTATGTCAAAAAGGGAAAGGGAAGACATGCAGAGGGTTTGATGAGCAGCTGTCCAGCAGCTCACCTGTTGGACAGGTGGAGCTCAGAGCTCACAGGAACACAGATGAAATGTTTGCTTATTTCAAACTAAAAAATAATAAACATCTTACCTGACGTAGATAACTCTTTGAACGAACTGAATTTTAGTCACTATCAAAGAGAGATAAAGAAGAGTTAAAGTTTAATTAATTTTGTTTTAATAAACAAAAACCAGAGTTTATTTTATTAAATAATTCCCCTTTGATGTCACTTCCTGTTTCACTTTGACTGAGCCAAATTCAAAAGAAAATAGGTCAGTTATAAGACAAAATGGTTAAAATCATGTGTACTAAGCCAATTTTCTTAAGCATAAAGATGTTTTTGTTTTTGAAGGACAGGCATGTCATCGTCACTTTAAAGGTTTATAAGAGTTCACATGAACTTTGTTCAGACTAGCCATTAGCTCATCAGTTCAAATGGCTTTCTACAACAGGTAAGATATTTATTATTTAGAACAAAAATGTTTATTTGTTTGTGTAGAATTGTAGCCTCTCAATCAAAGTTTAGTTTTATTCACCTGGACAGTGTGCAGGTAGATAACGAGCTGAGGTGTTTAACGACATCGATCAGCTTCTGTTGCTGCAGGAAGTGTGAAATGTTGCTGCTGGAGGTGAGAAACGGAGCTGTTTGACCCGCCGGGTCGCTACAAACGTGTGGATCAACAAGCTGCTCCAGATTTAGATGTGTGTCCTCGCTGCATAATGACTCCATCTGTTCCCCCCGAGGTTCTGATCCACCTTGTGATTCCCCTCAGTTCCCATCCCGTCCAGGCTGAACGGCTCCTCCATGTCGGCGCTGGCTTTCACCAAGGAGGGGCTGGGCGTGGGCGCCGTATCCAACCCGGCCGAGGTCTTCTGCTCCGTCCCGGGCCGGCTGTCCCTGCTCAGCTCCACCTCCAAATACAAGGTGACTGTGGGGGAGGTGCAGCGCCGCCTGTCTCCCCCCGAGTGCCTCAACGCCTCTCTGCTGGGCGGAGTCCTGCGCAGGTGAGGAGGAGGAGGGGGCGGGGCTTCACTTGGCTTGGAATTTAGTCACAATTTCTGTTTTTTTTACACTGAAGTAAAAACAAAACAAACTGACAAGAAAAGACTGAACAGGTGTGTGACAGACTAACTCTGACCAGGTGTGTGACAGACTAACTCTGACCAGGTGTGTGACAGACTAACTCTGACCAGGTGTGTTACAGACTAACTCTGACCAGGTGTGT
>JARVGW010000309.1:20412045-20427080 GCA_031762495.1 Anablepsoides rubrolineatus
CACACACACACACACACACACACACACACACACACACACACACACACACACACACACACACACACACACACACATAGTAAGGGATAAACTAATATTTGACTCCTCCCCCTCCTACAGGTGAGGCCGTGCACCTGGCACGAGACTTTGGTTATGTTTGTGAGACAGAGTTTCCAGCAAGAGCCACAGCAGAGTATCTGTGCAGACAGAGTGATCAGGAGCAGCTGCAGACCAGACGCAGCATGCTGCTGGCAACCAGGTGAGTGTGAGACCCCCAATAAGACCACCTTACACTGTCACCTGAGGGGAGGGGGGAGAGAGGGAGGTATAGATAGATAGACTTAAGGTCTTTGATCATTAAACCATGATGTCTCCTCTTCTTGTCCTCTGTCCTCTCAGGGAGATCTCTAAGGAGTTCTTGGACCTGATGTCTCAGGACCGGTCCCCCCTGGGGGGCAGTCGGCCCACCCCCTGCCTGGAGCCCAGCATCCAGGGCAGCCTGACCCACTTCAGCCTCCTGACCCACGGCTTCGGCACGCCGGCCATCTGCGCCGCGCTATCCGCCTTCCAGAGCTACCTCCTGGAGGCCGTGAAGATGCTGGACAAAGAGGGCGGAGCCAAGACCCACCATGACAAGGAGGTGAAGCACAGGAAATAAACTCCGCCCCTTTACCTCCAAAAGGAGGCGGGGCTTAAAGATATCTGTACTGTAAGGAACAACGCATGGACCTCTGTCCTCCTGTCTGTGACAGATCACCTCAGGATGAGGTGTTTGTTTTTTGTTTACTCCCTCACACACACACACACACACACACCTGAACCTGTCTGGGAAGTGTCTGAAGCCATATCACCTGGTCTGGACTCTGCAGAACAGTCCTCTGCAGCAGGTGCTCATGGGAAGACGCCAGCGGCAGCTACAAGAGATTTATTTTAACTTATTTAAAGTGTTCAACTGGAATTTAAAACAACATTTTGTACTTTTCTGTGTCTGATTATTCTTAATGTTATTATTCTTATTGTGATACAGCATAAATGTAATATATTATTAAAGAATTAAGGTGATTTTTCTTCTTTAAACTGGAACTCTGCAGATTTTCTAGCCTCTAAAAGAACTGTAAATGTTGGAAATCTGATCCTGCTTCTTTAAGTTTGTTTTAGGCTGAAAACATCTCATTTCAAAAACATGAAAGGTTTTCTGTGGGATAAACTTTGTGCCAGCAGGAAGTAAATTTGAATGTGCATAATTTGAAACTGAATGGTTTGAAAATGAATTTCACTAAATTGAAACTGAATTTAAAGTTTTGAATTTGAATTAATTTACTTTGAAACTGTATTTTGGTTTATTAAAACTTCACTTTGACTACTTTCACTTTCAGTTCCATGATTCCAGAAGAGAAACTTCACCAAAGTGAAACATAAATCTGTGGATCTGTGTTTGATTACTCTGGCTGGCTTTCTCAAGGACCAGGATATGCGACACAAAAATCTGAATTATGGAACTGAAAGTGAAAGTAGTCAAACTGAATTTTTAATAAACCAAAATACAGATTCAAAGCAAAATAATTCAGATACAAAACTTTAAATTCAGTTTCATTTTAGTAAAATTTGTTTTCAAACCAATAAAATCAACTTCAAATTCAGCTCCTGCTGACACAAGATTTATCCCGTAGGTTTCAGCTGGTGGTTTCTCTCTGGTCCTTTTAGACCTGCTGTCCACAGAGGTCAAAGGTCATCCTGTTTGTGTTTCTGAACACGTCTTTCTGCCTGATGAGACTCTAAACTTTAAAATGTTTCATCAGAATGAAGCTCCTCCTGTTCACCTGTCAGCTCAAGGTGAAGCAGTTCTGTTGGTTCTGATCCGCTGGGCCCACCAGGCTCCACCCGAGCCCCACCAGGCCCAGTCAAGCTGCTGTACAGAACATGAACCCCCATCAGCAGAAGACACTTTATTTAACAAAGTCTGAACTGAACACACACAAACAGCTCGGTACTGCACACACACACACACACAGAGCTGTGTACACACACACACACACAGAGCTGTGTACACACACAAACACAAACACACACAGTTTGTGACACTCAGCGGGCTGCTCTCCACCTCTCGCTGCCTGAAGGCAAACATATGCTGCTCTTCCCGTCAGATTCTGCTGTGTTTAATGTTTATTAATCACCTGTCTGCGACGCAGAGCACACACACACACACGCAGCAGCGGCTGCGTTACAAAGAAAAACACGTCGATCATTCCTCCAGAGATCTGCAGCAATGCATTCCAGTGTTTTTCCTCTGAAACATGTCAGAGAGAAAAACATCACTGTTCAACTTTCTTTGTAAATATTGGAAGAAAAAGTGCAGAAAAGTAAGAAAGTATAAAAACACTCCTGCTTTACTCATACCGCTGGAGTGAGCCGTTTGGACCAGAACCACTGAGAGCAGCAGTTCTTTAACTAACCAGTCGTGAGGGTTAAACGTGCACTACCACGTGCACTCCAGGCTCTGAAGCAGCACAAAACACCAGGAGGAAGAGGAGCTGAGGGACAGACTTTTATTGGAACAGAGGAGCACAAAGGTCAGCGGTACAAAAACACACAGAGCTGCTGGCTGAGAAACGTCACTTGGAGCTCACGCTCAGCTTCTCCAGGTCATGGATGCCCTCCTTGTCAATCAAACGCACGTTAAAGGAGGGGAGGTTCAGGATGAAGCGTTTGTTCAGCTGCAAAACAAGAAGAAGAAGAAGAAGGTTCAGCAGGGAGGAGGAAACATCACATCTAATCCACATGTTTGACCTGAGGGGTCAAAGGTCACTGCTCAGTCTGCAGCCAGCAGGAAGTCAGACATGTTTCTGACATGTTCAACATGTGAAATCACAATAACAATAACAACAAAAATAATAATGATAACAATAACAACAGCTTTTCTTCCAGCCAGCAGGAAATCAGACATGTTTCTAACATGTTCAGAGTAGAAATCAGGGTTCAACAAATCCTATTGCCTGACTGCCCGGGGCAGATTTTTTTATAGGGTCATTTATTCTAAATATTCTGAAAATAAATAAAGAAATATAGAGTTTAAAACACGTAGAGAGAGAATAAACCCTCCCCACTGTAGAAAAGTTACGTAGTGTGGCGGGATCATTTCCTCCCTCCCTCCTGCTGCATGTCGAGCAGAATAAATCTTTAACAACCGTAGTTTTTTTTACACACAAGTTGCTGCAGAAAAACTTGTTTTTCTGTCTTGTTTCCCACAGAGATGATAAAAAAAAGATGTGGACGTTTGTTCAGTCAGAAATCACTCTTGTTAATATAACAGTCTGAGTGGGTCAGTCCAACAGGCTCACTGTATGGCAGGTAGATATTACATTTATTTGGCTTCACCTCTCTTACATTCCAGTTATCAAACATTTGTTTTATGACTAAATTAGACATTAGTTATTTAGGATAAAATAATAAAATGTTTTCTTTTATTTACTTATTTTTTAAATTTGGAGATCTATCCAGCTTGAGCTTGTTTATTTGTTGAAGTTGATTTTTGAAAATAAAAGTTTTTTTTTCACTCTGCACTCTTAATTCAGGGTATGATTTACTTTGTTTTTTAATGTTGTACATAGATTGTTTTGTTTTTATGAATGAAAGAAACAAATAAATAAATAAACATCTCTTAATATATTTTGACAAGAAAAAATACTTAAAGATATTTCTGACTAATATAAATAACATCAGATTTATCATTAAGTTGTACAGAGACTCCAGTTCATATCTTAAATGTGAGATAAACTATATAAGATATAATTAAAGCAAATTTCAGACTTTTTCATGTTGTGTAAATTGTATTTAAAACAAAGCTGCTGCTGTTGATCACTGTGTTTTATAAGCAGTCCTCACAAGGCCAGTACTCCAGAGAAACACTGGAAAGATCTAAAAATGTTTTTGATAAAACAATTGACTGATTTAGTGACTCAGTCTGAAATGTTTGTATCTGTTTAATCAGATGTCATATATTATGTACCTCTGTGTGTAAACATGGTAATATTTTGTAGTATAAATACTGAACATGTTTTTCTTATTTTATCAGATTTGGAACATTTTTGTTTCGAGCAGGTAAAAAAAGAAAATTTTGTTGAACCTTGGTAGAAATAACAATAATAATAATAACAATAATAATAATAATAATAATAAAAGCATGTTTAATTCAGAGTAAAGCTTCACCTCTTCGACACACTTCTTCAGCAGATCCACGGCTTCGTCTCGACTCAGATCTGCAGCACAGGAACAGGAAGTGGAAACGTCAGAAACTAGAGGAAACTACTGAGAGACAAGATGCTGCAAAGAAGCTGTGGTTCTGTTCTGACCCGGTCTGTAGTAGCGGTCCAGGATGGACAGGGTGAGGAAGGCTCCGTAACCGTGGGCGGCGAAGGGGGCTTTGGCCAAAGAGGACAGGTAGTCCATGTAGAAGAGCCCCGGCCCCTCAGACTCATCGTACCCTGCCAGCAGCAGGTTCACATGGTACGGAGTCTGCAGAGACAGGGGGGGTTAATGACCACACTGAACCTGTGTGTATGTGTGTGTGTGAGGGGGGGGTCAGGGTGTCACTGCAGTGTGACATCTGCTGGGAGTCAGACCCCCCTCCCTCCCCCGTCACCCTGAGGCCTGGAGAAACGCCAGCGCTCATTAAAACTTCTGAACTTCTTCCTCATCCACCAACCCCCCCCCCCCCCCCACACACACACACACACCCTCCTATCTCCTTGTTGCCAGCTCTTCATTTAACAACTCTTCTTCTAAAGACACTGCTTTAAAAACAACTCGTGGCCTAAATTCCTGTGTGTGTGTGTGTGTTGGGGTGTGTGTGTGTGTGTTTATGTGTGCGGTGATTAAAATGTAACAAAAGAAAGAAAATATTTCTATTCTCGTCACCTTGTCAGGAAGTAAATATGATTCCAGAAACAGCAGGTGAGCTGTGATCTACACACACCTGCCTTCCTTCACGTGTGTGTGTGTGTGTGTGTGTTAGTTTGGGGTGATGTCGCTCCCTGTGGAGCGTTCAGTCAGTGTGTTCTTAAAGCACACACACATGAGAAACAGTTCACAGTGGGCGTGGATGTCAGGATGAAGATGGTAGTGTGTGTGAGAGTGTGTGTGTGTGTGTAACTCCTCTGAGCCAGCGAACACCCCGGTGGCATCACCCCCACCCCCCAGCAGCTGGTTACACTAACAATAACACACACTTGGCTTCAGAATAAGATACTGTGCCCGAGCGCCACCTTGTTACCCTGCCACCTGCACACACACACACACACACACACACACACACACACACACAAATCACCTGATCAGGTAAACAATCAGAACCTCCTCCACCAATCAGCTACAGTACAGAGTTTAAACTGACCCATTGTGTTTCTAGAACATCTTCCCCCCTGGTTCTGGTTCTGCCTCCCCCCATGGCTCAGCACCACCCTGGTTCTGTCTCCCCCCATGGCTCAGCACCACCCTGGTTCTGTCTCCCCCCATGGCTCAGCACCACCCTGGGTCATGTTCTGTTTCCTGGTGTTTGTCGTCAATCTGCTGAATTAATTGTTCATCTGTGCAGAACCAGGAGCTTCATATGGTTCCTCTAATTATTGTGGAGCAGAACTCTCTCTCTCTCTCTCTCACACACACACACACACACGTTTGGGATGGAGGAGGTGGAGCACTGAGGAGAACTGTTGCTGCAGGAGACGCATGTTAGGGGAGCACCAAAAAACGGTTTTACATCAGAATGGTGATTCTCATTTACAAAGATTCAGAATGGATTTAAAATGTCCCAAAATGGAAATAAAAATAAAGCTAATCCAGTTGTAACTACACAGGACGTCCTGCCGTCATCACAGCCGCTTCTGTGCAGAAAAAAACAAAATAAAGAGGAAACTACAGAACTGACTTGGTCTTCATTTAAGGCAAAGATTTGGGCTCATTTTGGGTTTTACTGAATGAGTGAGTTTACCATGAGCCAGGTTTGTAAAATGAAGATGAAGCACTTTGTAAACACAACAAATGACAGAGTTCCTACAGCTTAAAGCTACTTAAATTTTAGACCTCTTTAATGCCACTTGAAATGAAATTTAAGACTCAATTCACAAAAAAACCCTGTAACAATTTAACCCAATGTTTATTTTAACACAGAACTAGCTATGTGAAAAAATTCTGTAAATTATTTAAAAAATAACATAAATGTTACCAATTATTTTAATATTTGAAAGAATTTACAATCATCCTACTTAAAATGTGTTAAGATTTTTAAGACCTCTGAAAAATTAATTTAGGACTTTTTATAGGCTAATCAATGCCTTATTTTTTGGATTTACAAGTTCAATGCTTCAAAACATTTTAAGGATCTGCAGGACCCCTGAATGAGCTCATGTGATCAGTTTTGAATGGAATCGTGAGAAAGTAAAAGACCCCTAACACAGGTACAGACAGACTGAGGGTTAGACACTTTCTGTTCTGTTCTGGTTCTGGTTGTGACTGGAACCACCCATGCTGGTGTTGTTTGGTTCTGAGAGGCCTCAGGTGCTTCCTGCTCTGGACTCAGGAGGGTATCTGACTTGTTTTTGTGGACGGGGGCTTCAGCTAACTACAGGTCCCACAGGCCGCGGACCCAGGGGACGACCGAGCTCCGAGTCCTCTGTAATTCATCCTGCAGGACTGAGAAAACACCAGCTGACTTATTACCTACACTTTACAACTGACACAAGAAACACTGGACTTCTTTTAAAAATAAAACTGTCATTAAATGAATGAAGCTAACAGGCTAACAAACAGCTCAACGTCTTTCATCATATTAATCTTCTGTTGTTTTTTCTTGTTATGACTGCAAACATGTCAAACACAAAGAAAATATGTGACACATTAAATCAAAACGAGCATTAAGTCTAAAAGTTGTATGTGGAGAAACAGGAACATTCAATGTTTATATAAATGCCTCGTCAGTGTATTATTTGAATGAACTGTCTGAAATATAATCCTATAATAAAACTTTTAAGCACAAAAAAACTGATTAAGGAAAAACGCCTTAAAATGTTGGGATTTTCCCTGTATGCTAGCAACGTTTGTTTCTTTCCAGTTAAGAAATCTTAATATTCAAATATTACCTGAGGTTTTCTCTTTATAATGACATCAAAAATTCCTTATAATTACATAAAATAAAGATTCAGACCAAATATTTATGTATCATTGTAACCAACAAGACTAATTAAGTCATATCTCTGGATCTACTAATGATATCAGGATGATCTAAAAATCTAAATGTGGCTTTTAAAGCAGGAATGTGAAAATGTGATGAGGTCATTTTGACTTAATACTCATTTCGATATGATGGGTCACATATTAAGACTCGAGTAAAGTAAAGTTTCAGCTGATGTAGACAGGTTTCAGCTGCTATTCTCTGAAACATTATTAGTTATTCTGGAATATTTTGAGTTATTCTGCACACTCGACATGTTCTGAGGGGAAACTCCTGAAAATAGAAAAGCTGTTTATCCAACACAATAATTAGCAAAAGTCCGAGGACTCGGGAGGTTGCAGGATGTGAGTTTAGCTGCAGGAAGGTGTGGGATGAAGGGATGAAGAGCAGAAGCTGCTTCAGTTTCTGAGAACAGCACGGTAAGAACCAGATTCATCACCCGGAGGCAGAAAAACACTGGCAGACAGAAACATGAATATGAATGACTTCCTGCAACAACCTTGACTGAACAAACTGATCCTGGTCTGTGTGTGTGTGTGTGTTGACTCATACACACCCCGCTCTGTGAAAACGTGTGTGTTGTTGTGAACCCTTCCCCAGAGACCTCCACTACATGTGTCCCACATTCCCTCCTCTGCTACACTAATTGTTTTTTATAATTATTTTCACCCTCTGCTATTGTGACAGGCTGCGGCTGCACCTCTCTGAACAAATTAGTGCAACAGAAACAAAACGAGCGCAAAAAACAAGATTTCTACTAAAAACACGGACTCACAAGGAACTCTTCAAACAACACAAACTCCCTGCCAGGGTCTGCAGAAATTATTTAAAGAAAACCGACAGGTGTGAGGGGTTTCCAGGTGGGATTCTGTGTAAAATGAAATAATTAGCAAATCATTTACACCATTTATTCAGCTGAAAATAGAACATGTCAAAACTGTGGCTTCACAAGGACTTCTGACATTAAACAAGCAGGAAAATGATTCAATCCTTGAATCATTAATAAACAAAAATTCTTCCAACTTTTTGTAAATTTTCTTTTACAAAACAGTTTTTAAACCATTCTGCTTTTTGTAAAACCAAACTAAACTAAAAGATAACTTGTCTTTATTACTGCAGCTCCACTCTGAGCTTTGAACCTCAGCTGAATGTTAAATGTTGCAAAAAAGCTCAATAACAGACTAAATGTAACTAAATTAGTATAACTTTAGCTTTAAGCTGATATTAGCATCAGTGTAATTATCAATAGCAGCAGCAATATCAGAAGTATTAGCTAGGGATGCACAACAACTTATTTTAAGAACCAATAACTGATAATAACCAATAATAACCGATAACATGCCAGGAGATAAGACTAGTCAAAAATGGGTAAGATCATAACATAACAGCTGGTTGTCATCATTTCCATCGTTAAATTGTTTGAGATCTGCGTCCTCTCTGGCAGTTTTTTTTTTATTTGTTCAAAGCCTCAGTAATGATTTAAGTCCTGATGAGTTCTTGAATGCTAGCTTGTTGTTAGCATTTTAGCAGACAGACTTGCTGAGTTCAGGAGGTAACAGACATTACATGTTCTTAATTTTGGAGTAGTTATTCCGACATTTATATGTTTATAATTATAAAGTTTGTGTGTACATACAGGGTTAATTGGTAAAATAATATTAATAATTATTAAAATGATTGGTTGTTTTTCAGCACAGTGTATTCTAATTATTTTTCAAGTGAGAAAGTTGTTTTTTCCGACGCAACTTGAACAGTGCTCGGGTCGTGCCGGAGGGAAGCGGCTTGACCAAAAAGGATAAAAATAAACACGCATTCTCATCGCTGTGCTGGCAAACATACAGGGAAAACCGGCTAATCCTGGTGGTAGGGCCTCTTTGGCAGCCCACCAACAGCCCAAAAAATTTTTTAACGTTGTTGACAAGAAATTTGAAAGAATGATATGAACGCACAGCTGTTTTTAACTGATTAACAGGTTTTTGTTGAACTGCAATAATCTTAATCAGGAAAACTTCTAAAACATGCAGGACAGTGTACCCTGAGGACCAGGGTTTCAGAGTCTCAGTAGAGTTTGATCAACGTGAGAAAAACTGGATTTTTGACTGATTTTAAAAGTTTGTCTTTGGCCTCTGCCTGAATGAACAATGATGTTGCAGGTAAATCTGCACTTCTCTTCTCCTCACATTTCAAATGTTCTGAAGGTTCTACAGAATATTTACCCGGCTCCGCAGGTAGTCTGCCAGGTTCTTCCGTGTGAAGTTTGCTGCTGCTGCTGGACTGAGCTCATAACCTGAAAACCAGGAGAGAAACATGAGGCGAAACTTTAAATACCAGCTGTACGAGCCGGTAACAGCAGAACCTGAGGACAGGCCAGAACCGCTCCACTGGCTCTGCTTACCGTTCCTCATTTTGTAGAGCTGGACGTTCTTCTGGATGTACTCTGCAAACTGGACCGTGTCTCCAGCCTCTCCGACACACAGCAGCAGAATCTTCTCACTCAGCTTGAACATCTTGTCGTAGTCTGAAACAAACAAACAAAAAGCTAATGATGATTCACAAAAAAACAAGCTGCCACTTCAGCTACTCTTTTATTCAGAGTTTGTGTAAATTTTTTTTTAAACTTTATTTATTAGAACATGTACAAACAAGTACAGCAATTCACAATAGTGCAAAACTATAGAGGGCATAGCAGAGCCATATTTAGAAATCAGAATTTATATTTAACAAATAAAAAAATAGTAATAAATTAAGAGGAGAACACATATTTTAGGATGAACATGCATTGGTTGGTAATTCCATTAATAATTCATAGAGGTCTTCATATTTTTCAATATATTTCATAGATTTGAAATACAATTGTAATTCAGATAAAGATGTTGAAGACTGGAGATGATCTTAACACTCTTTGTTTCTGAATAAAGAATTTCACTAGGAAAAATATCAAATTACAACAGAGTTATATTTTTTGTATTTCAATAACACGCCAAATGTTATCATGTCTCTAGAAATAGATTCAGGAAGTGTTTGAGTTTGTGTAAAAATATGATTATTTTACAATTTACACTAGAACCGATTCTGTCAATATTACTGGTGTAAAAAGTTATGTTTTGTATTTTACAAAATGTCAAAATGTTTGCTTTAATCAACAGAAAATGATCTTTTTCTGTCTGTCTTGTTAATTGTTTCTTTCTATATTTAAACTTATTGAGCTGCACTTTTTGAAGACTTAATGAATCAAGAGGTTTGATGTTTTCAGGTCGGTTTAAAACTAGATTTATTATTATTAATATTATTATTAT
Source organism: Anablepsoides rubrolineatus (assembly GCA_031762495.1). NCBI lineage: Eukaryota > Metazoa > Chordata > Actinopteri > Cyprinodontiformes > Rivulidae > Anablepsoides > Anablepsoides rubrolineatus. The sequence continues at coordinate 20,422,564 of JARVGW010000309.1, forward strand.
TGGTGATTTGTCAGAACTTGAAGCTTTAGGATCAGGAAACATTAAACCAGTCTGACTTTCACTTTCACTGTCAGCAGCTCTGAATGTTCAAACTCAGCACACATTTAATTAGAAAGAAACCAAATAATTAAACATTTATTCATCTTTCAATAAAACTATTCATAAAATTAGCTTAATGGTGAAAATAAAACGTAAATTAGCTAGATCTTTTGAGCTAACGTCTTCTCGTTTTGCTGATAAAATGTGAAAAAAAATCCTAATAATATTAACTATTGTTGTTCTGCGAAACAACAAGAATACACAAAGTTTTACGTGATACAAATATTTGATGATAAACAACAAAAGCAGAAAGTTCATAACCGGCAGACTGAGCAGCTAATGCTAAGCTAACGAGCTAACGTACCGTGTTTCATCTGAATGATGCTGCTGGCAGCCACATTATCCGCAGCGACAAGCACAAAGTCCGGCCCCTGTATTCCGATTAAATACTCCATAATTCTTAAGCAGCAAAATGTGAAAAATGACTGAAAACAGAGCAAACTGCAGCCGAGTCTGAGCGTCACCTGTGTGGATTACACAGCAAAACTCAGAGATAGCTGGCACACATTGATGACCTCACTGGATAAGTGGGCGCTACCGGTAACGTATTTACTGCGCGACTCGAGCGGGTAATTTTGAACGCAGCGCCGTTGTTGTACACTGGGGAGAGATTTCCCCGGACGATTTGAAGGAAAATCTGTGTTTGGTTGGAGCATGAACGGAGCCGGGATCACGGAGGAGAGCAGCTCTCTCGGCCCGCAGCGGAGGCGGTCTCCGCGGCTCGGTTCTCCAGCGGTTCTGATGGAAGGCGACAACAAAATGGCACTCGGAGCTAAGCGGCTAATCACCGTGAGGAAGATAGCGCCCAGAAAAACAGCAGCTCCGTCAGAACACAACAAGGAGAACACACCGAACCGACCAGAACCGAACAGGGACAGCACACCGAGCCGTTCAGAACCGCAGGTCCAGCAGAAGAAGCAGAAGCTCGGAACCCCGGACCCTGTCTCCTCTGCAGGCCGGAAGAAGAAGCAGCGTCAGGCCGACATGCCCTCCCCCATCCTCCCCTCGACCCCTCCGGGCTCCCCCCGGACCCAGCAGCCGGCTGTGGAACCAGAGGACGCGGTGTGGTCCCAGAAGGTCCGCCGGTCATACACCCGGCTCAGCCTCCACAGCCCCGAGCCCAGAGAGACTCTGTTCGGCTTCGAGAGGCTGCAGACCCCGGAGGTGGTCTCCAGCAGGACCGTCCTGGAGGGTTCCGGGTCATCCTTCACGTCGTTGCTGGAGGCCGAGGACTGCTGCACCGAACCGGACCAGAACATCCCCGGGGTGGCGGTGGTGAAGGAGAGGAAGAGGAGGAGGAAGAAGGTACAGCAGGTCAACCCGGAGGAGCTGGACGCTCTGGCGGCCAGGATGAACGAGGAGTTCCGGGAGGCCGAGGAGTTCCAGTTGGTGGTGGAGTAGGAACCGAGCCGAACTGGGCCAGAACCTGTGTCCCAGACTGTTAAAACTGTAACCTTGTTTGTGTCGGTTCTGGACGGGATTAAAGTCCAGATATTTGTTGTTTCATCTGTTGGGACAAAAATTAAAGCTTTTAAATAAAGAGTGAACTTTTTAAACAGAACCTGTTCTGTTTGGACCAGCTGGATTATAATCTGTGTTACTCCCTCATGTTGATAATCTGAGCTGTAATTTCTAATCTGACAGAATAAAAGCTTGTAAATGAATCACTTTGGTTTGTTTGATACAGTGAGGTGGTAAAGTTTGGGCAGCATTGTTAATTTTCCTGATTTACCTTTATAAAACATTGATTGTTTGGATAAAAATATCAGTTAAATATGTCATATAAGTGACAAACAGTGATTTTTGAGAAGTGAAATGAAGTTTTAAATGTTTTACAGAAAGTGTGCAATAATTAGTTAAACAAAATTAGACAGGTGCATAAATTTGGGCGCTGTTATTTTATTGATTTCAAAGCCTTTAAGAACTAATTATTGGAACTCAAATTTGGTTTGGTAAGTTCAGTGACCATTAACCTCCATACACAGCTGACTCCAATTATAAGGCTGTTATTTCTGCCAAAGGAGGAGCTACTAAATATTAAGTTATAGGGCTGCAACGATACAGAAAATTCATGATTCGGTTCAATACTTTAGTCTCACGGTTGGATATGTTTTTGATACAAAAAAGAGAAATGTCCATGCCCTTTTTAACTTGTAATTTATTGAAATTAATTATGAACATTTGTTTAACCTCAAAAGTCCAGTTTTTAAATGAAATGTTGCTGAATCAACATGTTTCTCAGTGGATCTGTGCTCCACAATGCAGCCTAGGTGGAGTAGTCGAACACAGATCCACTGATCCTTCAACTCATCACAGCTTCAGAAGACAAGCTGATAAAATAAAATAAAAGAATCTGTATTGTTCCATACATAGTGTGTATTGAAGCTGAAGCGCTGTATTGAATGGTTCGATACAGGTACATGTATTGTTGTAACCCTATGAGTTAAGTTTTTTTTTGGTGCCCAAATTTATGCACCTGCCTAATTTTGTTTAACCAATTATTGCACACTTTCTTTAAAACATATCAACTTCATTTCACTTCTCAAATATAACTGTTTGTCCCCTATATGATATATTTTACTGATTTTTATCCAAACAATCAATGATTTATAAAGGTAAATCAGGAAAATTAACAAGGCTGCCCGAACTTTCCCTCTCAGTATTTTTAGAACAATGGTTTTTTATCTCAGTTTGACTTTGTGTTTGTCTACATGTTTGAATAAACAGGTGAGCCACACCTGTAACCTGAGGTGTTCCCCTTCATCCCACGCTGACAGGTGGAGCAGGAGGGGGTATTTTCTCCTCTCATACCCCCTCCCTCCTGTTCCTGACTCTCTGCAGTTGTTTCTGGTTCAGCCTGACTGCTTGGTTAGGGCTCATCATTTGCATTCAGATTAATTATCTAATTACTGACAAATGTCCGGCGGCACACACACACAGACACACTCGTCAGCTCTCTGCCTGTAATTATTTTAATCATTTCCTTTCATCTGGAGCGTTGCTGCCTCACTCCTGTGTTTAGAGGCCATTCTTAATTACCCTGCCAAGACATGAGAGGAGGGGGGGAGGGGTGATCCAGAGGCTCAGAGGAAGCCCCCTCCTCTCTCCCCCCTTATCACACGCACACACAGGAATGGCCCGTGGGCTTCCAGAGCTCTGACTGCTAATGCACTGACACAAGGAGGGGGTCACCATGTCTCCTGACCGACACGGTTAGGACAGACCTGCTGCTTCCTGTCCTCCATGACGGCCCCCTCTTAACGAGGCCCTCTCTTAACGAGGCTCCGACTCGGCCCTGGAGCTGGTCTCGTTAAGACGAGTGGAAGCCTCTAATTGGAATATTGAAGTGAAAGTTTAATGAAAAGATGATTATCTACCAGTTTATCTTCACTCCTCTTTTTCTGAGCAGCTTCATCCACGCTGGCAGCTGTGGAGACGAGGAGGAGGAGGAGGGAGGCTCGAGTCCTGCTGAAGATCAAACCTCCTTTTAAACAACAGTACCAGTCAGTGTGGGTCCTCAACCTGACTGATGAGAGAAATAATGATGGATGGATAGATGGATGGATGGATGATGGATGATAGATAGTATAAATAGTATAGATGATAAATCGATGATGGATGGATGATAGATGGATGGATGGATGGATGGATAGATGATAAATCAATGATGGATGGATGGATGGATGGATGATAGATGGATGGATGATGGTTGGATGATGGATGATAGTATAGATGATAAATCGATGATGGATGGATGGATGGATAGATGATAAATCAATGATGGATGGATGGATGGATGGATGATAGATGGATGGATGATGGTTGGATGATGGATGATAGTATAGATGATAAATCGATGATGGATGGATGATAGATGGATAGATGATAAATCGATGATGGATGGATGATAGATGGATGGATGGATGGATAGATGATAAATCAATGATGGATGGATGATGGTTGGATGATAGATGGATGGATGGATGATAGATGATAAATCGATGATGGATGGATGGATGGATAGATGGATGGATAGATGATAAATCGATGATGGATGGATGATAGATGGATGATGGTTGGATGATAATCGGCTTAATTCGTTCGTCTGTTTTCTTCCACTTATCGGGGGTCAGGTCTCGGGGGCAGCAGTCTAAGCAGAGAGACCCAGACTTCTCTCTCTCCAGCCACTTGGACCAGCTCCTCTGGGGGAATCCCAAGGTGTTCCCAGGTTTGTATCCATGATCTCATTCTTTTGGTCACTACCCAAAGCTCGTTACCATAAATGAGGGTAGGAACGTAGACTGACTGGTAAACCGAGAGCTTCTCCTTCTGGCTCAGCTTTCTTCACCACAACAGACCGGTACAGCGCCCGCATCACTGCAGACGCAGCACCAATCCGCCTGTCGATCTCCCGCTCC
>JARVGW010000309.1:20601748-20618331 GCA_031762495.1 Anablepsoides rubrolineatus
GTCTGTTAGTGTACAGCGCTTTGGGGTCCGGAAGGACTTGATAAAGCACTATATAAGTTCAGTCCATTTACCATTTACCCTCACCTATGGTCACAAACTTTGAGTAAAAAGAAAAAAAAAAAGAACAAGATTGCAAATACAAGTGATCAAAATGGGTTTTCTCCACAGGGTAGCTGGACTCTCCCTTAGAGAGAAGCTGAGAAGTTCAGTTCTCCAGGAGAGACTCAGTAGAGCTGCTGCTCCTCCACATCGAGAGGAGCCAGTTGAGGTGGTTCATCTGGTTAGGATGCCTCCTTCCCACCCTAGGGAGGCCCTGAGGAACGCCTTGGAGTCCTTCCAGAGGAGCTGGAGAAAGAGAGGTCTGGGCCTCCCTGCTCAAGCTGCTGCCCCTGAAACCTGACTCTGGATAAAGCAGAAGATGATGGATGGATGGATGGATGGATGGATGGATGGATGGATGGATGGATGGATGAAAAGCAATAACATTTATTGCTATTATGTATATATTTATATAGTTATAATAGTTGTAGTTTTTTGTGGTGGGGTAGCAGTTGTTTGTTTGCTCTCTATCAAAAACTCCCTGTTTTAAAAATAAGATTTTAAATTATGTTCTGAACTTGACAGAGAGTCAATGGAGAGAAGCTGTTTGTTTTATTTGTTTATCTGTTTTGATCTGTTTATTTGATTTTTATTTGTTTATGTGTTGTTCATCTGTTTGTGTCTTTGTTTTGACAGTTTTCTATCCTAGATGAACTAATCTGAAGTGAGAACCAATCAAAACAAAATATAGATCTGTGGTTTCATGTCCTGTAGCTCCCGTCCATGTCTCCCCTGCAGATAATAAAAGACCAGTTAGATTAGGACAATTAGGGGTCTGATTGTTGTCCAGAGGACCAGAAGAAGAAGATTAAATGAGGAGATTTAGGTCAAAGTGATGAAGTCCAGAGGAAGGAGGGAGGATTGAGGTCAGAGAAACTGATCAGTGCGGCAGAGGAGGGAGAAAGAGAGGTGAGCATGGGCACCTAAATGGATGCCCCCCCCCCCCCCCCCCGCACACACCGACACACACACCCACACCCTCTCAGGAGTGAGCAGGGACATCACTTCTTCCTCACCTGATTTCAGGAGCTCCTGTCTGGGGATTTTCCTGATCTGTCTAGACTCCTGAATCAGCACAGTTTTGCTTTTCAGGTTCACACACACACACACGCACACACACGCACACACACACACACACACACACACACACACACACACACACACACACACCCACACACACACACACAGAGAGAGAGAGAGAGAGAGAGAGAGAGATAGAGAGATTTGTTTTTATCCTTGGATTGATTTCCATTCATTTTCTAGTAATTCTATATCCTAACCCTGACCATTTACCCTATAATCTCACAGTTACTACCTAACCCTACAATTCATCTAAACTCAACTCGCATCACGGTCCTAACCTGAACAACCACCCCCCTCCGTCTCGCCCCCCTACCTGAAATTAGCGTCCGTACCCGTGGGGACCAGGGATTGGTCTCTACGATGCACCTTCTGTCCCCACGAGGCTGCTTTTTTCTGGAAAATGGTTCCCATGATGTAGCAAAAACGTGCCCACACACACACACACATTCACACACACTAATTAGCAGACATTTTTATTGATCCACTGGATTTGGTTCTGAAATCTCCTTCTCTGTCTGCCAGACAGATCTCAGCTAAAGTCCTCTTCTTGAGTGGGGGGTTGGGGGTCCACCTGTTAACCACAAGCTAAAAGTGCAGACTTGGATCCCTCCTTCCACTGACCCTTTTTAGATTCCTGTCACCCCAACACACAGCAGGTCTACAAATCTCCCCCCTCCCCCCCACAGGAGCAATAATTAGGACCTCTGATGGCTTCAGTCCGATTAGCTCAGAACACAGCGGGGTGACAAAACTCCTCTGCTAATTAAAGTACAGAGAGTCATTATCAGTCATATATTAGTGCCTGTTCAGTGTCCTGATTGTCTCATGTTCTCCCCTTACAGAACCTGAACTCTATCCTATCCTGCAACTCCACTTTAATGTTTGGAGTGTCAGAACATGTCATTCAGGTGAAACATTTCCTTCTAAAAAGTGAGCTAGAGTCCAAAAGTAAAGCTCAGGAGGCAGGCACATAAAGCCTCAGCAGGTTTAGCTTGTTTTCTTCCAAATAGATTTAAAGTATGTTTGTTTTTTAAAGAACACAGATGGAGTAATTAATGAAATAAATCATATATTCTGTGAAAATCTTTGGTTTTATTTTGATAACTTTTGCTTACCCTTCTTTTTTAAACACTGTAAACTTTTACTGCTACAGAAAATCAGCGTAAAAAGTGGGCAGTAAAAATCTCTTCACCACAGTAAAACCTGTTAAATGAGAGTGTGTTAGAAAGTCTTCAACAGTTACAAATATCAGCCTGTTTGGAGCTGGGTGGTGAAGCTTCACACGTCTGAACTGAGAATCTCGCTACATCACTTCACACATACAGTCTACTACTGCATCTGCAGATACTTTTACAGCTAAAAAAGAAGAAGCACTGCTGATAATGACTGAGAGATGGACGTCTATACTTAGAAAAACAAAGCCACAGAAGCCTGAGGGGGTGAAGCCGAGCGGACACAGAGGAGCCCATGTGAGGAAGATTCAGTTTGTGACCTAAACAGGCAGCAGAAACAGGTTACAGCCAACAGCACATAAACAACTCTCGAATGGAAGGAGAAGATTCACACATCTCCTGTACATTTACATCCTTCAGAATAGTGCAGGCTGAAAAGTGATGAGGATGATGATGATGATGCAGTTAAAGATGATGTTGTTGAGGCTCAGGCTCGTCCGTCTTCTTCCTTCCTCTTGTGTGATGGCATGCAACTCAGAGGAGGTGTGAAAATTGGGTTTATTTTGGTCTGTTGTGCTCAGTCTCTGAGAAACACTGACTGCTACTTGCACACGCTGGTGGGAATTTGTGTTTTCTCACTTCGCCTTGTAAGGATAAACTACTGTGCAGGAAGCAGATGAGCGTGAGACTTCGGACAAGATTGTGTCTGATTTCTGAGCTTCACATCCAGAACTGGACTGGTCTCTGCTGCAGGACTTACTTCATGTGCAGAAATGTCCAGTTACTGATAAACACGTTCAAAAGAAGAACCTGTTCAGGCTGTGATGAAAACTTCCTGAGTGGAGCTGTTTGTTAAAACAGCAGCATGCAAAGTTCTGACTGAGCTCAGGTTCTGTAGACACCAGGTAGACCTTGAAGGGACTGAACCCAGGTTCTGTAGACACCAGGTAGACCTTGAAGGGACTGAGCTCAGGTTCTGAAGACACCAGGTAGACCTTGAAGGGACTGAGCTCAGGTTCTGTAGACCTTGAAGGGACTGAGCTCAGGTTGTGTAGACACCAGGTAGACCTTGAAGGGACTGAGCTCAGGTTGTGTAGAACAGCAGATCTGCTCTTGTTGGAGCTGAATGATGTAATGCACTTGAGTTAATCATAGCTGGTTACTGGTTGAGAAGTTTCACACAGGCCTTTCATCCTTCAGTGTCAATAAATATGCAGTAAAAGTTAAAGAAAGCTGGTTTAAGGTCTTCAAACCAGTTTGACTGTTTGAGTTGTGTCTTTATGAGACAAGCTTTTCTAAGAAAATAAACTGCGGCTTGTTATTGTGGAAGATTCTTTCTTTTGTTTTGAAAGTGCCAGCACTTTGACACTTCCTGCACACCAAAAAGATGGTTTTTTTAGAGCAGCTCCATAGAGAATTACTCTTAGGTACTGGATTTATTCAAAACTCCTTTGACCATCACTTTTTGTTTCCTGCATGGATCCTGAGAGTCCAGCAGAGTCACAGACCCTGGCCCCTGATCTTGAGCTGAGGGTCTGAGGAGTTCTGTGAAGGTGAGAATCAGAACATCTCTTTTTTGTTGAAAAATGAAAGAAAGTTCCAGGAAAACAATCTTTGATGTGGGTCTTATTCTCATTGTGGAGGATAAGCCTTCTGGTTATAAGGATCTGATGAAAACATAAGCTGTTCAGACTCAGTAAACACCACCACCCCAGCACCCACCACCACCCCCACACACTTCAGGGCTACTTGTTGTCAGTGGTCATTGATTAACTTGTTGAACTGTTTGTCACCAACAGATAATCCTCTTTTACCCCCAAAATCTGGACTTGCTAGATGTTTACCACTGCAGAAAAACAAAAACACTTGGGGGGTGGGGGTGGGATGGGGTATGGACAAGGACCAGGATTAGGGGCACTCTGACATTAAGAAGACATGGTGATGGCCAAGGCTGGACTCTCCAAAGGGCTTATGTTAGATAAATAATTGCTTATATTGTTTTCAATGTTTAAATGTAGAATGATAGCAAACATGTCAGACAGGTTCCCTCTTACTGTTTTGTTTGAACATTCCCTGGCATTTGGCACACTGTTGGTTTTAACCTCACTCTGTTTTCATAGTTTTATTTTTCTACTCAGTTCAATTGTTTATTAGTTATTAATATTTTACTTTTTTGATTTAGCTATTTTATCCTGAGTCTTTTACCTGTTTGTTTTGTGTAGCATTTCAGTTGGCCTTGTTGTTTATTTGTTTTGTTTTTTTTGCAATAATATGGTATGGTATGGTATGGTATGGTATGGTATGGTATGGTATGGTATGGTATGGTATGGCATTGTAAAGGGTATGGTATGGTATTGCAACATCTGAAAACCTCATCAGAACTGTTGATGATGAAGTTACTTCATGCCTGTGAACTCAATGTTTCTGCTGGTTGTCATACCGATGTGCAGATGTGTGCTTTCTTTAACTGAAAGTCTGATATCCTTATTATATATATATATATTTTTTTTTTTTTTTGAACAACTTTCTACATTTAAATTGATCAACTATCTGGATTTTTATACTCAAATTCCCATTGTTTTGTGCTCCTTACTAGCTTACCAATAAAGCGTTGTCATTATTATCACTGGTTAAACTACAGAAGCATTGTTAATCTTCTTTGTTTTTAGACTGCTCCTTTATTAGGAGTTTATTAGGAGGATCATCTGCCTCCAAGTCCAATTTCCACTGGCACCTTTCTGATTACCATCATCAGAGGCAGTTGTTGTTGTTGACCCAGGCTCGGAATAATTGGGTAAGAATGTCATAGCATCCACATTGTGAATGAATGAGTTTAGTGAAGTCATGATGAGAAGACAACCCACATCAACAACTTGTTACCTTTTTATTACCACTACCAAATAAATGAGATTTCTGAAGAACATGTTTCGACCCCTGCAACTTGAGAAGTATTGATTGAATGCACTGCGATGTGTACTTTGTTGAAAATACCATCTCTCCCGGTTGAGAAGGTGGCTGCTTTCTCTGCTTGTTTCTAGAAGCAGAACTTTTACATAACAGCAGGTATTTGTTTACAGGAGCTAATTAGAAAACAGCAAGGTGTTTCAGGCTCTTTGTTTCCTCTCAGACAGCTGACCTCAGGTCTTTCCTTCTCTGATCCTTGTCTCATCTTGTTCCCTCCCTCCATCAGCCTGGAAGAAGTTCGCCTGAACGAGATGTGAGCCCAGGAGTGTGCTGAGTCTGCTAACCTGTTGTGCTCTGAGCCACAGCCTAGACTGTCTGCAAATTAGAGAACTTAACCCAGCTGGACTGGGATCAGTGAAAGAGTCTAAATCTGCCCATCACCCTCCCCCATCACCTTCTACCCACAGCACATCTCCAACATTAACCCCCACGCCACACCGGACAGCAGAGCTCCCCTCCTGGAAAGGCAGTCGAGCCATATGGCAACCAATTTACCTTTTTACCATCCAAGTTTAGAGGGGAAAGAGGTCACACAAATTATATTTCAAATGTTTACAAACTGAAATCTGAGGCTCCAAAAATAACATTTCAGTGAAAAGAAAGAGGTTTTTAATGTCTGTTAAAGTGCTGTGTTACTTAATCCAACATTAATCAAAATATTACAGTTTTATTCCCAGAAAAGGTAACCAATTCAGAGGACCAATTTAACCTTTGTTAATTTTCTACCTGGATTACTGAGATGAAGCTCAACAGCATGGTTTATATGACATAACGTTTCATCATTAGGGTGCAAAACCCTAATGATGACATTAAAGTAGGGTTATAATTATAACCATCCAACCATCATCCATCCATCTGTCATTCATTCATTCATTCATTCATTCATTCATTCATTCATTCATTCATTCATTCATTCATACATTCATCCATCATCCATCAATCAATCTATCCACTATTCATTCATTTGTTCATTCATTTGTTCATTCATCCATCCATCCAAAAGAAAAAAAGCAAAAGTAAATACTTTTAAAAACATGCTAAAATAATATGATTTCTTAGAACTAAGCTTGGAAAATAAAACTGAAGGTCATAAAATCATAAAACATGAGATAAAGTTCTCATTTCATGAATTAACTTGTGCAAATTAAGTGTTTTTATTTATTGGGCCATTTATATGTTTCTGTATTTTTTTTAATTATGTCACTTTCAGTCCTTCATACATTTTTAAAAAATTAGCAAAATGTTTATTTTGCACAACATGGAATAAATGTTAGAAGTGAATGTGTTTTAAAGGAATAAAGTGAAAACAACAAGTGTTTCAAAATCAAATCTGGGCTGTTTTCTTCAGCTGACCTGCAGCTTTGGGTCAGACGTCTGAAAGGAAAGCAAACACTCACCTGCCGACAGGGATGACCTGGCCTACATGTTGCTGTTACTTCCTGTCAGGGTGAGGACACGTTCTCCAGACTGAAATAAAACCGTGAACAGGTTTGTGTGTGTGTGCGTGTGTGCGTGTGTGTGTGTGTCTGAGATGTAGGTCAGGCCGATACACTGGCAGCAGATTGCTCATTAAGTGCCAAACCAAGCAAAAGTCTTGGAGTGTGTTTTTCAGTGGCATCAGGCCGACCATCTGCTCCTCCTTTATTCATTCATTAAGACGTCTTCTTTGTGTGTGCACGTGTGCGTGTGCACGTGGAAGCATTCATCAACAGACACTTGCTAACCAGCTACACCACGTCACTCATGTTATTGTCCAAAAGCAGCACTCGCATGTCGGACGCTGTGTCATGTGACCATGCTGATTGGTGATTGGCCAGTTGGTGCAGCTAAAAATGCTTGGTGCAGTTCTAGGTTATTAGTTACTGGTGAATGTGACTGAGTGTTCGGAGCAAGAACAGAAAACTGACGGGTTTGAGAGAAGCAAGCATAAACTCACCGAGCAGTCAAAGGAGAAAGCAGTCAGGAGATGGCATGACCAAAGACATGAGGATCCACCAGCTCCACGAATGTTTCAAAGTAAGTCACCGTCTTTAGAGTTTCAGTTAAGTTTCAATGGTTGGAAAGATAAGAAAACTGAATGGAGATGCATCAATGAACTGAGGTTATTGATGAGCAAAGTAGCTGACTGTGTGATGAATGACTGAAGCAAACTCAACCCAGTCTGGACCTTTACTGTCACCTTGTTGATGAGTTTTATCTTCTACTTTGTCCTGTTCTGTTCCAGGTACTGAGCTCTGAGCAGCAAACCTAACAGGAATCTCAACCAAACCAAAGCAACAGAAACCAAACTCAAAGGTCCAAAACTTCTGTTTATCAAAGAGTCCAGCTAAACATTCCAGGATGAAGCTGGAGAGCACACCAGGAGATCTGAGCACTTGGCAGGAGGTGGATTTTGCTCTGAATTGTACTTACATTGTTCCAGATCAAGTGTCAGACCCAAGCTTCAGACTGCCCAAAGCCATGACCTCCATCCCACGGAACCTCACTTTCCATTACAGCACAGACAATGAGGTAATGTTTCTTCATTGCTTCATAACTGTAACCATAACTTGCTGCCATGAGCTCCAAAAACACCATTTCTGGTATTCTGTCAAAGGTTTGCAATTCAATTCAATTCAAAAATACTTTATTTATCCCAGAGGGAAATTAGGTAAAAGGTTGAGTGAAAGGTCTGCAGGTAAACCAAAACATCTGCACAAAGACCAAAAGGTCTGAAGTAGACCAAAGGTTTAGCAGGTGGACTGATTAATGAGTTTTTTCACATATGTTTCTGAACATGTCTGAAACTTGAGGTTGCTTCCAGCTTCTGCTCAGAGGACCTGGAACTTCATGTCAGTCGTTTGTTTGAGCCTTTATGTAGGCGTCAAGAACCACCTCAGTGTCACTGGACACTTTATCAGTTCATCCCAATGTCGCTCATGCAGACATTTCTTACAGTTTCTTTTGAAGGTAGCTGGATTCATTTCTTGTTTTCTAAATCATTTGTTTCTCATTGGAGGAGTTTTCTCAGCTCTGAGTTCAGCTGACACCGGTGGAGTGGGTCACTGCACTTTAACAGTGTGGAACACAGTTTGCTTTTGAATTTGAATGAGAAAAAGAAACATCTTCTGTTGTTACTGGGAATACATGTCCTGAATGACTGACAACCTTCACCAGTGTAGAAGCTGGATCAGTTTAGATCCTGACCAGTGTCAGGACAGGTTTGAACCTGACTTTATAAAAAACTTTTCATACATGAGACAGCCCTAACAGCCTGGTTACCCTTTCAGGTGGTTCAGGAAGGCTCTCAGCTGACTGTTGGCTCTACATGGTCTGAGATCAGTCCAGGTTGGGGTTAGGGTTAAACTTCATACTGTGGCTGCAGAGAAATTGATCATGTTTACATGAAGAGGGAGCAGAGTCACTCACTTGTTTTGTCGCCGCTGTCAGTACTTAGAGCTCAGCTTGTGGTCACTCTTTCCTTCCTCTTTCTGTCTTCAGCCAGGCAACACTTTCTGCCATTGTTCCCTTTTCAGCAGTTCTCAGACTCTCATCTGTTCCTTCTCTGCCTACATTGTGGGCTTCTGCAGATAACATCAAACTGTGGGCTCACAAAAGATTGTGCACCCTTCTCTACTCAAAAGCATTTATTAACCTTTAGTATATTTGTGTCATACAGTCAAAGTATAGGTGTAGCAGTTGGTGCTATCATCTCATAGCTCTGATTAAACTGTTAGTCACTTCTGCATCATAGGAATAGTTGGCTGCTTTCTTTCCAGTTTTGCATAAAGACTTTTGATCCCTCCTTTGTGTGTTACAAGTGCATATTTTGGCCCAGGTTTCAGGAAGGTATTTTTTGCTCAGGTAATTAAATCTAAAGCATCTGAGTTAGTAAACTGGTAAAAGGCACGCAGCAGATGGCACATTGCCAGTGGGTGCCTGTAAGATGGGCAGCAGAGGATGGTGGGGGGCGGGGGGATTAGGTTAAAACCAGATGATTAACTCTAGTTGGTGTAAGGAGGCCGTCCCCGCTGCAGGCTGCAACCTGAAGGGCTTCTGGTTTTTCTGAAGAGAGGTGAAGACAGGTGGTTAGGAGGGAGATAGCGTGGGTCCATATAGACCCCCCCACTACCACCAACACCACCACCAGTTCATTCTTTCCTTTTTTAACACTCACTCCCACCCCCCACCCCACCCCACCCCCATTCTCCCAACCTGACCAAGGCGAGTGGTTGACGAGTAGCGGCGGTGACTCATTAGTCACGCAACACTAGCAAAGCACAATATCCCCATCAGACTGGTTTATCACAGACACACACACACACACACACGCACGCACACACACAGCTAACTGCTTTAATATCTTATAATCTGAATTGTCTTTTTTAAAAGGCCAAGGAAATCTCTAACAGCAGGAAGTGTGTGTGTGTGTGTGTGCCTAGATGCTGTGCCTAATGATGCATACAGCTGGGCACACACTCTATGATCAAAGCCCATAAGACAACAGTTTTTTTTATCCTGACCAACATGTAAGTGGGTAAAAACTAACCTGAGGGTCCAGAAGTACTCAGATTAGTATTTCTGTTACCGTACGTTACTGTGGAACATGCAGCAGATCCTGATCCAACTTCTGACTCATTTAGACATGAGCAGGACATGTTGGAAGCTTGGATTTCAGGTCTTGACCCAATCTGTGTGAAAAGTAAACAGGAGCAGCAGAGTCCATGCAGGACTCTACAGCAGGTCAGAGATCAGTAAAGCAGGTCAGAGAAAGTCTTAAGTCTCCTCGTTGCTTTAGCTGGTTAGTGTGGAAAGTGGGTCATGTTGCGGGTTTTACTGGAAGCAGTTTGGGTTAACGTGACACAGCAGACAAGTTAACAACCCGCTGGATGTAAACATACTGTATACAGGTGGAGACTGCATGCTGATGGTTTGCTCTTGTTATCCAGGTGACGGGTGTGTTCAGCAAAGAGTACATTCCTCAGGGGACTCGCTTCGGACCCCTGCAAGGAGACATTTACACCAAAGACAGCGTTCCCAAAGAGGCCAACAGAAAGTACTTCTGGAGGGTAAGACACTTCAACAAGTATGTAAATCCATTGCTGTGAGGCATGAAAACAGCTGATCAGGAAAGTCTCAGGGACCAAGTGAGCCTGGAAAAAGTGAAGGACCTTCATCTTTCTGTGTGATTCAGCAGGTCTCATCACACCACAGAAAACAGAGTTGCTTTCACACACAGCGCTGTGGCAGGCAGGGCTTTTTCTGTACATTTTAGAGGAAGTTGTGAGTGGTGGCAGCACATAACAAAGGATTCAGTCTTCCAGTAATCAGAGGCTTCCTGCCACTCACATCCCATTGTTTATTTAAACAGTCCTTTATTTCTGTCATTCTCATGCTGCTTGTATCATTCAGGAAATTTTCTCCTCTGCTGAGTCAATTCCCAAAAGGAGTTTCTGCCACTGTCCTACGTATTTCCCTTCCGGCTTCACTTCCTGTAAACCTGCCAGGGGTGTTCCTGCCTCATTACAATAGTGAAAGTCAGTGCACCACGGGTCTGATTGTGTTATCAGCCATGTGACACAGGTGCAGGGCTGACGTGCTGCTGGAGGCATCCAGGCTGCAGCCTGGCTCCCTGCCAGCTCCTCTGACGTTTTTACTTTCAGCTCATTTGTGTTTCACAAGCAGACTTCTCTTCTTTTTTCTCTTTAAAGGCAGGGCTGTTACTTGTGATTCCTGTGGCGTGCAGTCAATGAATTAATGAGTCAGAAACCACACAAGAAGTGAGAAAGGAGACAGAAAGAGGCAGTGGTGACTTAGCAGGCCCCACCTCCAAATTTCAAAGCTCACGCCTCAAAAGCAGTGAGACAGACACAAACAGTCAGAACAGAAGGTGACAGTAAGAGTCAGGTGTGACAGCTACATGGCACAGGTGATTATTCTGATTGGCTTTTTACCTTTGATTCAACATCAAACTGTTTCAGAGGTCTGGTTAGCAGTCTCAGAGTTGGGTTTGTTGGTGTGTTGCTTATAGATCGACTTTAATTCTTTATTCAATTCATCATCTCTTCTTTGGTTCCTGCAGATTTACAGTGGCGAGCAGCTTCAACACTTCATCGATGGCTTTGATGTCCACAAGAGCAACTGGATGCGTTATGTGAACCCGGCTCATTCCCTGGCAGAACAGAACCTGGTGGCATGCCAGACCGGCCCAGACATCTACTTCTACACCATCCGACCCGTGGAGTCCAAACAGGAGCTGCTGGTGTGGTACAGCCAGGAGTTCGCCCAGAGGCTCTGCAGCCAACAGGATGAGCTCAGACACAGTGAGTTCTTATTACCAGACATCTGGAAGCCACGCAGCAAACAAGGACACTGTATAGAAATGTAAAAATACAAACAACACTGGCCGTTCAGCAGTAGTTAGTTCTGATCTGTCTGAAGAATTACTGAGAGAAAGGTTAGGGATAGGGTTTAGAGCTGTTGATGTGTTTGAAGAATGATCAAGTGAAACATAGGACAGTTGATGATCAGCCTGTTTGAACTCTGAGGAAAAACTCTGACTCAATGGAATCCATTCTGCTTGTCTTTAGAAGCTCTGATAAAACACATTTAGATGTAAGAGTCTCTGATAGGATCTTTGTCCATCACATAGATTCAAATAGTTTGAGATTCTTTAAGCATTGTTTCAAAATGAAACCCAGATTGTTGTTAGCCGCTGCGTATCGTTTGACTGGAAGAAGAAGAGAAGCTATTACACCTGTCCAAAGTATCTGAGTGACTCACCTGTTTCCTGTTTAACATCATTAAGTAAAGTTAAACTTCAACATCCGGACTGATGAGAGGAAACCTCATGATTCATCACACATCTGATATGTTCCCATTCATCCAGTGACTACATCTAGACAGAGCCTCTTCATCAGGTCCAGCAGGTCTGACTGTCTGTAAGGTTAGGGTCTGATCCTCAGGTTGGCTTTGTCAAGGTTAGGGTTAAGGTAAGTTTAACCCTAACCTCTAACTCTCTGATTGTTCAGACTGTTCAGCCCTCAGTCACAAAACCTCAGTTTGTTCTGTATTATTTATCATTTGATCTCTCAGCTGTAAAAAATAAAACTGAACTTTAGAGCTGTGTGACCCAGCTCAGAGAGTAGCAGGTCTGTCTGTCATAAACATATTGGAACATGAATAAAGTAGTGTAACGTTTGTAATACTGAGAAACAGATACGTTCTCAAAGCAAAGAAAGAAAAGAGAAAAAGCAGATTTTTTTCTTGTGGTCAGTATGGTAAGACACTATACCCAGAAAAGGTTTCACAAACAAGACTCACAAGGGTTTTGTGTAAACAAGACATGACACATAGACTCCCACACACCTCTCACCTAAAGAAAATTTACTCGTGTGACTGACAAACAGAAACCTTCAATCTATGATTTATGTGTCACATCAAAAGTGAAACTACTATCATTTACCATAAGAGGGTGTGCCTTGTGTAGGTGGCTGAATTAACCATGTTGTACATCTGTACGCATGAAGATTTACTCCTGAAACTGTTTTTTCTTTCTGCAGATTGCAGCGACAAAGAGCTAACCAAACAGAAGGTACTTCATCAGACTTGGCTCCGAGACAGAACAAAGGAGGAACAGAGGGAGGAATTGAATGAGAAGAAGATAGATGAAGAGATGTTGGCGAGAGACACACCTCCTGATACACCTGATGAGCAGATAGTGGACTTCAGCAGAAAGATGGAGAAGCAGTCCGAGCAAAGTCCAGGCCTGGGCTACAATCACCCTTACCTGTCAGATCACCACCCTTCCCTGTCAGCGCCACACAGAAACCTCCCCCTTCACCTCCATGGCCTCTATGGCCACAGGGAGGGACTTGTGTCCCCCTACCCCCTCTACTCTCAATCCAGACCTCTTCAGCCTCCTTACCAGTTCCTGCCTCCATATGGACCTCACTATC
Source organism: Anablepsoides rubrolineatus (assembly GCA_031762495.1). Classification (NCBI taxonomy): domain Eukaryota; kingdom Metazoa; phylum Chordata; class Actinopteri; order Cyprinodontiformes; family Rivulidae; genus Anablepsoides; species Anablepsoides rubrolineatus. The sequence continues at coordinate 20,615,004 of JARVGW010000309.1, forward strand.
CTCGCCTCCTCTTACCCTCTTACTCTCCTCCTTTTCCTGGAATGCTCCCCTCAAGAGGATCCCTCCAATATAGTAGTTATCTAGGATCAGATGGACGCCCATACCCCCCAGTCAGCCCACCCAAACTGCTCCCTGTGTCCTTTCCATATGCTCCATGTCCACAAGGAGGCCTAAAAGAAATAACCCCAAACATTTCACCACTAAGAGGCACCCCAGCCACCCCGGAGCTATCTCCCCCTGCAAAGCCTGACATCCATCATCACCATCATCACCACCATCATCATCAACACCCAGAACCATCCCCATCTGACCCAGAGGAGGCCATGAACCTCAGCCTAAGCACCAACAAGAGCACCACAGCACCACGCAACGGCCCTGGACACAAATCCCTGCCTTACCCGTTAAAGAAGCAGAACGGAAAGATCAAATATGAATGTAACATCTGCTCCAAAACATTCGGACAGCTGTCAAACCTTAAGGTACCTTTTCCTCAAATTAAAGACGCCAAACATTTCCACCCATCAGCAGAACCCAGAAATGAGAATTCTTCTCCTTTTAGGTCCATCTGAGAGTTCATAGTGGTGAGAGACCGTTCCACTGTCACCTGTGTAAGAAGAGTTTCACTCAGCTGGCCCACCTTCAAAAACACCACCTGGTCCACACGGGAGAGAAGCCTCATGAATGTCAGGTACAGTAGAAACCCACCAACCACATTACAACACACACACACACCTTACCAGTAACTCTGTTAGTTTCATTCAGTCACAGTCCACAGTCATAAAACTGCATCTTTACACTTTCTGTTTGCCAACCTGCCTCTGTGGGGGTGATGATAAGATGCTACTTGTTTCTGTAAAACACCTGTCCCTCCAGTTTTATAGCTGGGACAGAACTGGATTTATCTCCTGATAATGACAGGAACATAAAGCAATGACTAAGAACTCATTTCAGTTCAGTGAATGACCCTTAACAGCTAGGGTTAGGTCATCTAATCACGTGGAGGTGCCATGACAGACGTCAGAAGTGAGGGAGGGGAGCATTGAACGGATTGTTTTCCCAAGTTGTTTTAGTATGGATGTGTTAGGTACAGGGCTCCAACTTTTAGGGTGCTTCATTGGTCATCACTGACCACTGGTGTGACCGCTATTGATCGTATTTCTTTAAAACTAATTTGACCATTATCAAAACATTTTCTACACTGACACATTGATAATGAATTATTGTCTGGACTATAACAAAGTATATAAATGTTAATCTTCTTACTTTGCTGCAAATCTGTGAATACATCGAGTTCTTTCAGTTGTAGCTGCTAACATCGACCCTGCAGCACTCTATGACTGCTTTTACAGATAAATCAACTAAATAAGAGTGATGTTAGGCTACCAACTGTTGCACAGGAATTTACATGAGCATAGGTTATTTTGACATTCGTCATGGTGGAGGGGGCAGACCCTCTGAAGACTGAACTTTTTAATTCCTGTTCTCCAGGTGTGCCACAAACGCTTCAGCAGCACCAGTAACCTGAAAACACACCTTCGGCTGCACTCTGGAGAGAAACCTTATCAGTGCAAGCTGTGCAACACCAAGTTCACGCAGTACATCCACCTGAAGCTGCACCGCCGCCTCCACAGCAGCCGGGACAGGCCCTATCGCTGCCAGCTCTGCACCCATGCTTTCTTCCACCATTTTTCCCTCTGCATCCATCAGCACAGCTGCTGCCCTGCCGCTTCCAACACTCCCGTCAACGTGCACATGAAGGAGATGGTGGAGCGCTTCGATGCCAGCCAGGAGGCAGACACACTCACAGAAACAGCATCAGCCTCTCAGGTGGGGGAAGCTGCTGAGCGCTGGCTATCTCGTACCCTGGAAGGAGAGGGTAAGGAGGACCAGAAGGAGGCCACGGTACTGCTCAAAACTCTGACAACAGTGATCCACACACCAGTAACACCCGTGGCCTCACCTGCAGTAGCACCACCACACCACAGTACCCCTCTGGCCATGCAGGAGAGGGCCAGCGTGGTACATCTGAACAAATGGCCAGCAATGAAAACCGAAGCACACTGAGGACAACCTCCAGAACTGGGGACAGATTCTAGGACTGAGGACAAACCTCAAATGATCCACCAAAATAAAAAGCAGGCATCTCCAAATAAAGCTCCTAGTTTTCCCCGGAGGTGTGAAGGGGAACGAGTACAGAAGTCCAAAGAACGGGTCTGAGACGCGACCTTTTGTCAGAGCATTTGTTTAAAAGCTGTGATGTATATAAAGTTCTTCCTCTCAGGTAGAAAACCATTTGCTTTGTTGTGCTTTAACTTATTACTTTTTGAATGAAATTGTTCATATTTATTTTGTTGTTTAGTAGTTTGTTAGTGTTTTTATGTGAACTCAGGAACCTGTGGATGAAACTAAACAATGTACTTCTTTTTGATTTATTTATGATTTTAAAACCTGATGTAATAAGAAGCATTTGCCAAAATGACAATCACACAACATGAATGTGTTTTTTACCAACTACACATTATTCACATTTTCTCACAAAATTGAACTTAAAGACAACCATCAGAAAGTTCCAGTTCTACAGAGTTTTTTCTCTCACAAAGCTTTACTGCAAATGTCTGTAACTACAAGCTTCATCCAAATCTTCCTCCTGACATTAGTACCTCACATTTAGCACTGAAGAACAAGAAAAGTACAAAAAGAAGCATTTGGAGAACATTTTCAATGTATAAAAATATGATGTCACCAAAAACCTCCAGAATGTTCCTTTTAAAAGTGTAGATTTGAAATGTTTGTACAGTTTGTTGTGTAGCTTATTTTGACAAACTGGCTGTGAGATGTAAAGAATTTGTACGTGAGAGAATTGTTTGATGATACTTTTCTATATTTCTGTCATGTAGCATATTAAAGATGTTATTTCTTTAAAGATGGTGTTTCGTGGTTCATTTGTCTGACAGGTAAACCTGTCCTGGAACCCTTGTGTGCAGTGACACCAATCTGTTTCTGTTCTCTTTGATTCTCTTCTATTTATGAATTCAGTGAAACATTTGATTGAGTGACAGGTGGATTGGTGCTGCGTCTGCAGTGATGTGGGCGCTGTACCGGTCTGTTGTGGTGAAGCGAGAGCTGAGCCAGAAGGCGAAGCTCTCGATTTACCAGTTGGTCTACGTTCCTACCCTCATCTGGTCATGAGCTTTAGGTAGTGACCGACAGAACGAGATTGCGGATACAAGCGGCCGAAATGAGTTTCCTTCGCAGGGTGTCTGGGCTCTCCTTTAGAGATAGGGTGAGAAGCTCAGTCATCCAGGAGGGACTCAGAGTAGAGCTGCTG
>JARVGW010000309.1:20635303-20645944 GCA_031762495.1 Anablepsoides rubrolineatus
TTTTATTGTGACGCAGCCGCTTTTATTGTGACGCAGCAGCTTTTATTGTGACGCAGCAGCTTTTATTGTGACGCAGCAGCTTTTATCACACAGCAGCTTTGTGTTGACACCGTCATCTTTAACTCAGCTGGTGTAAGTGTGTTTGTGAGTCCATCTTGCTGCTGTTGTTCAGGACCTGTCGGACCCGCTGATGGTGATGATTGAACAGTCGGAGGAAGAGGAAGGTGTGACAGAAGAGAACACCTTTGAGGTGACCGAGGCCATTCCTGATGTGGAGCCGTTTGGCTTCAAAACATCAACACGCTCGATCCACGTGCTGAGCGGGGCGTAAGTTCTTGTTCTGCTGCTTCAGTCAAGGAGGTGCAGGTGTGTCAGAGCTGTCAGGTAACAACTCCCCCTCTTCTTCTCAGGTGGATAGCTTACTCCCATGTGGACTTCTCTGGGAACCAGTACATTTTGGAGAAAGGCTTTTACAACAACTTTGCTGACTGGGGTTCACAGGACACAAAGATCTGCTCAGTCCAGCCCATCTTACTGGTGAGAACCAATCAGAAGCTCAGAGTAGCAGTCAGGGAGTTCTCAGGTGTTTTTTTTAAATATTCTGTTGTATTTCAGGCTCCAACCGACAGCTCCAGCTGCACACATGAGGTGAGACTTTTTATTCACTGCATACTGTATAATCTTTTTCAACTTGGCAGAACACTAACCCAATATTTCTTCTTCTATAATAGCAGTCTGGTTGAAATGAAGATTCTTTTAAAGAATAAATCCTACCTTAAGAACCATTGGTTGCCTGTTTTCTAAAGCTAAAACTGTGTCTTCTTCAGATCATCCTGTACTCTGAGCCTGACTTCCAGGGAGAACATCTAGTCTTTCACCAGAACCAGGGGGTGCTGACAGATCGCTTCATCACCAGGTCATGTCGAGTGGTGAGAGGAAGGTGAGATGACTGAGTGAGAAAACATGTTCATGTGTTTGATAGGAAGCAGTTTTTAATGCTGAATGCTGTTCCATGTTCCAGCTGGGTTCTATATGAGAACGAACAGTTCTGTGGGAACACCTACGTTCTGTCTGAAGACGATTACTCCAGTCTAACCAGCATGGGCTGCCCTTCCAGCTGCTCCATCCGCTCTGTGAAGCTGCTTCCCATGGTGAGGGACCTCCACGCTCCAACAGCCTGGCTTTGCTTGTTCTGTGTGTGGTTCTGAACTTCGTGTGTGTGTGTGCAGATGTTCTCGGTTCCCTCCATCTCTCTGTTCAGCCTTGAAGGTCAGGAGGGTCGAGAGATCACCGCTGAGTCCGAGGTCATCAGTCTAGTCCAGGAGGGCTTCAATAACCACATCCTGTCTGTCAGGGTCCACAGTGGCTGGTCAGTGTGTGTGTGTGTGTGTGTGTGTGTGTGTGTGTGTGTGTGTGTGTGTGTGTGTGTGTGTACATTTGCTATCTTCCTGGTACACAGCTTGGTGAAGACCCACTGTTCCTTATGGGGACAAAAGCTTGGTCCCCATTGGAGGAAATCCTGTAGGTGGATCAGGAGTTAGGTTTAGCACTAAGGTGTGAATTCAGTTTAGGTCAGATTTAGGGTGAGGTATATACCTGTGAGGTTAGGGTTCAGGGGTCAGGGGTCAGGGTTAGACTGTAGAAAAGACCAGTAAATGAATTGAAGTTGATGCAAAGTCCCCATGAGGATAGAAAAACAAATGTGTGTGTAACTGTGTGTGTTTCCTCTGCTTTCCAGCTGGGTGTTGTGTGAACACAGTACTTACAGGGGGCGCCAGTTCCTGCTGGAACCAATGGAAATCCCCAACTGGCCCAAGTTCAGCTCTCTGCACACGATCGGCTCAATGTTCCCGGTCCGACAGGTGGGTTCATGAGGTTCTGTTGCATCAAACACAGTCAGAAACTGTGTTAATGAAGATCAGTCTGAAGAAGAGTCTGTTTCCTCAGCCAGCTGCAGACAGATGGTGACATGTGGTTGTAGGAACAGAACCTCTCTGAAACAGGGCTGTAGAAGCATCAGAACCTGCAGAGAAAATGAGGTTTTTCCAACATCTCTAATTTTCTTGGTGCAGAAGCGACACTTTTTCCGCGTGAGGAACAAAGAGAGCGGTCACTTCCTGTCAGTTCAGGGTGGAGTGGAAGAGCTGAAATCTGGCCGGGTGGTGGCAGCGCAGGAGGTGGAGCCCTTAAGTGACATCTGGTTCTACCAGGACGGGCTGATCAAAAACAAGGTGACAAATGCCATCAGTTAGAACCTGATCAGAACTTCAGTTCATTGTGTTGTTCTGTAGAATTCACAGTGTTCTATCAGTGTTACCAAGTCATGAAGGATTAAACCACGAAACACCTGAAGATGAATTAAGATTCAAATGATTTGTTCCTAAAGTGTTCCATCAATCAGCTGCTGTAGCTGAACTTTACCAACAGGAAATGATACTTGGTCCATTGATCTGCTGTTTGGTCCTACAGATGTCCCCCACCATGTGTCTCCAAGTCATGGGGAATGTGGAGCCATCAGCTAAAGTGGTTCTGTGGACTGAGACCCGGCAGCCCATCCAGACCTGGTCAGCCCACATGACGGGTCTCATCAGCAGCCTGACGTTCTCTGGGATGGTTCTGGACGTTAAAGGTGGGTCGGATCAGAAGACAGAGTAGTAAAAGTCTCCTAACCCTGTATGGGTTCAGTTGAATCATTTTAAATTTAATTGGTTTTCTGATATAAGATATTTCATATTTTAATCCCACATCAGCAGAAGTTGATGAGCAAAGGAAAGGAAACATTTAAGAGTGGATTTTTTTTGTCAGACAGAAAAAGATGAAAGATATTTCATGTTTAAGTTTTGATGTATATAATTTCCATCATCAGAGGAAATGTTCTCAGATTGTGCAGACAAAAGAGCCTGTTTGTTCTGATTGTTTGTGCAGGAGGTAAAACATATGACCGGGAACACGTGGTGGTGATGCCAGAGAATGAAGAGAGACCCAGTCAGCAGTGGGACATAGAGCTGCTGTAGCCTTCAGTCTGCAGGGTAGAGACCTGACCCAGGACCTGGACTCTCCTCTGAACCTGATCCTGAACCTGCACTGAGTGCTGCAGCTGTGAAGCAGCACATCTGTCAGCCTTTCATTCCTCTGATCCTGATCATGGTCCCAACAGGACACACCTCTTCAGCTGACCTTCAGTTTGACTTCCCTCAACATCAACACTGGTGTTCAGTCATTTGTCAGCAGATTGAAGTGTTCAGGCTGGACTCTGTCGCTCAGGCTGGGATTTAAAGCAGAGAGGGGGAAGAAACAAACAGAACATGCAGGTGAATGTTGGGCTTTCAGCGTGTTAATATGCACATGTGTGTGTTTAACCTGTGTAAACGTTGCTGATCTGTACAGCCGGTTCTTTCTTTTTGTTTAATATTTTTATTGTTACATGAACATTCATAAGCTTTATTGTTATAGAAACCTTTTATACTGTTAAAGAGGGCAGGGTTTTAATAGAATAAAATAGTTAGCTTTATATTTGCAGGGTCAGGTAACAGCAGAGGAAATTTTATCTGAAGTATTTTTGTCTGAATCTGTTCATTTATTAATAAAGAGAAATTTAAAAGAAAGGTCAAGTTTGTGCAGCTCTGCCTCAGTTTTTATCTTAGACCTTTAACCATCTTTACTGTGAAACAAACATCAGAAACTCTCCTGGTTTGAATGCTATCTGACTGGATGAAGGTTGAATATTTGCATCTGTTCTCCAGAGGTATGGCCCATGCCTCAGTTCTGTTGTTTTACAGCTTATTAGTAATGTATCCGTAAAGTTCAGCTCTTCAGGTTGTTTTCTTTTTTATTTTTTGGAAATGTCAGATTTCTGAGCAGCATAAAACCAAAGAAAAGAGTCCATCTGCTTCACAAATAACATCCAAAGTTTCTGGTTTCATCTTTTGTCCATGTCCCAGCTCCACCAGCTTTCAGAAAAACTGACATTTACACCTTATTTACCAATCATCAGATACAACAGTTAAAACCAATTAATCTAAATAGTGATAATCTACAAATAAAAGAGAAATTCTGGAAACTTGGCTCTCATTCATGAGGGTCGATGCTTCCTGTTTGGTTTATTTGGAGAGAAAGCGTGTTTGTAGTAAGCACACGGGTGTCCAGTTTCTGTGCTCCACAAGCGAACAACAGGTGAAATCATCTAAAGCAGGGTGTGCTGCCACAGTGACACATATCTGTCTCCTGAAAATCAACAGGTAAAATCATCTAAAGCAGGGTGGGCTGCCACAGTGACACATATCTGTCTCCTCAAAACAAACGGGTAAAATCATCTAAAGCAGGGTGTGCTGCCACAGTGACACATATCTGTCACCCTGTAAAACATCTATATCTCATAAAAACATGCAGAGATTCAGTTCTCTGAATCTCTGTTCCCGTCACCGGCTCAGTCACAAACAGCGTCTCGTTTTAATCAGATAATCACTTTATCTCAACACTGCTACACCCTGTTTGTTCTGTATGACATCACTTCCCGTCTGAGGATTTCAGCTCCAATCAACGCTCTGAGTCCAGCTTCACACCTGGAAACACACACACACACACCTGTCAGAACTCCACATACCAGGAATCTTGAGTCCTCCAGGTAGGTTGTTCAAGTCTGAATAGTGATTGGTCAGGATTTGGACTGATAACAAGTGGGCGTACCTGAAGCAGGTGTGTCTGTGTGTAGTTACACTGTAATCCAGGACATTCAAGCAGCTTTTAGAACTCAATCCATCCTGTTTCAGGTAAGGAAAATGATCTTTTTATTGTTGCTTAAACCCTTGAGCAGTTGTTGGTTCTGTCACATTGTCAGTACATGTTGATGGTTCTGTTCAGTTGTGTCCTTCAGTCACTCCAGCAGTTAATACTGCAGCTTTGTTTTATTCTGTTTCACTCTGTAAACAGTGGCTGTTTTTGTGTGTCAAAACAGTTTTTCTTGGAAAATCTTGAAGGGTCAGAAAAATGGAATATTTTACTTCTTCTGTGAGTAAAACTCTTAATTCACCACATTATCTGCTACTTTTACAGTTCAACAGCTTTCCCAACCTGTTCATACACACACACACATGCACACACACACACACACACACACACACACACACACACGAATCTCTGCAGTAAAGATCAGGTTCTTAAACATGTTCAACATTCCTCAGCTTGAAGCTGACATCAGATTTTATCTCCAGAATTCCTTCTGTATCCTCAAGCTTCATCGACAAAGCTACATTCCACCTGCTAGCTGCCATTGTCAGAAGATTAAAACCAAAAACACCTCAATGTTTTGTTTGTGTGCTCTCACATGTTCAGGACATGTGGTGGGGGACTCTGGGTACCATTCGACCCTACCCCAGCTTCCACCCAGAGCAAGATGTGGAGGAGCTCCAGTCGGCGTTGGAGAAGAAAGGTACCTGAACCTGCTGAGTGTTTGCTGTCTTCACTTTACTTGTATCTGAAACTTTGTGTACTTTGCTCAGACGCAGTGACTCTGGTGAGAATTCTAACTAATCGGACCAACGTCCAGAGACAGGTCATTGCCAGCACCTTCCAGGAGATAACAGACAAGGTAAAGACACACATGTATGAAGGAGCAGCCTCCTTTAACAACCTGTTACACAACACACACAGTCTTTGTTTGCTGATCAAATATTAATGAAACACACCCGTGTGTACAGGATGAGAGCAGCTTTTCAGACCTAAAGGTACATTTATTGTCACTATGTTCTCTTTACTCAACTTCAGGTTTTTGTTCTTCATTAATTTCTGCTGTCCTCTCGTCCACTCCCACATTTATATGTTCTTCAATACTTCAATTACTTTTGGTTGGAGGTTCTGGCAAACTGTTCAGCTACTCTGAAAAGGACAGCAGGTCCATCCCAGACTGGTTTAGGTAGAAACTGTTTACTGGGACTGGAAATACTGTTGGACAGTGTTGGAAAAACAACCTTTGAGGATCACATTAATGCGTTTACCATGTCCACCTTTGAGAAGACAGAGTCTGAGAATGGGGAAGTCCATTACTTTAAGAGAGGTCATTAAGGGTGTATTCACACCTGACACATTTGGTTTGATTTAAACAAACCAGAGTTTGTTTCCAGCGTTGGTCCAGACTTTATGTACAGGTGTGAATACACTCATGAACTCTGGTGCAGATCAAACAACCAGATCGTGTGAATACAGACCGAACCAACGGCATAAAACATGCACCTTTTTGGACTTCACGGGCCACCGTTGCTGAGCTAAATAAACTGAAATCGTACCTGTTTTGTCGTCTGCTGCCAGCATGTTGTGGGTTAGAACACACAGAACATCTCATCTCCTTTGGGTTGCAGGACACATTTACTGACGCCACTCCAAAATTAGATTATCATCATGAAACCACCATTAAATTAGCTGTTTTTGACATTTTAAAGGGTATTGCAGTTGTACTAACAGCATAAAGAGGGACGTAGATCTGTCGTGTGTGTAACAATGAAATGAAACACCATGCTTTCTGAAAATACAACTGAGTGGGAGCAGATATAGAGAAAACAAAAGAGGATCAAAAACTGAACCTCGAGGGACACTCTAGAACCTAAGCATAGCTGTGGCTGGCATGTGGTGCAGGTTGGACTCCATCAGGTCAGTCCTAGATGCTGATCCTGTTTGTGGACAAGAACTCAAGATACAGTCACAGGGAGGACGGCGTTTGGTTTGGGAACCTCAGTCTCATCTCCACGTTTTGCATTTTTATGAGCAAAAATAAGTGAAAATGTTCTGCTGACCTTTTCAGTATCTCTCTCCAGAGATGTAGGAGACACAGATGGATGCAAGGACTAACATGAAGACAGAGGATAAAAAGACAAAACACTAGGAAATGAAGCTCATTCAGTACAAAGAGCTGTTCTGCAGAACCTCAGGAAACCTTCAGAACAGATTTGCGTATTGTTGCAGGACCTGAGTACAGCTCTGAAGATCCTCAGCTCTTTAACACTAACAGTGTAGTTAACAAAGGGTACTGTTTTTTTTCCTGTCATTTCAGAACCTGAGCACAACTCTGAAGAAGGTTCTGTCTGGAGACGTGGAGGATGTGCTGCTGCAGCTGCTGATGCTTCCAGAACAGCTGGAGGCTCAGCGGCTGCACCAGGCCATGGCGGTGAGTCTGCGGGAGTCTCTAGCATCATGATCCCAGCACTGCTGCTATTTTTATATGTGTGTGTTCTGTAGGGTGTGGGAACTGATGAGGAAACCCTCCTGGAGATTCTGTGCACTCGATCTGGGAAACAACTTCAGGAAATCAGTGGTGCCTACAAGCAAAGTGAGTGGTTTCACCTCTACTCTCTGCGTGGCTGAGCCCAGATCCAGTCTGGGTTGTATTCAGACGGTAGTTTGTGTTGGTCTCCTGCAGTGTATAAGAAAGAACTGGAGAAGGAGCTGAAAGGAGAAACCAGTGGAGACTTTGCTAAACTCATTGTGGCTCTGTTGAAAGTAAGAATACAGAGTTCCTTTTACCACTGATTTTTATCAGAACCTTTTGGTGCCACTAATGGTAAACCTGATTTTTGGTAAAGAACTGAATTAGATCTGATACAAAAGTGAGTGAAGAGCTTGGAAAATGATAAACTTAAACTTGTTATTTCTTTCAACAGAAAGACAACATAACTGCAGCAGTTCACAGAGACGTTCAGGTACTTTTAACTACAGTTAGGTTCTAATGTAGTGGCCTGGTTTGGAAACTGATCTTTAAACTTATCTCCCTCATTGGGAGTGTGCAGCACTTTGGTCCTGTCTGTGTTTAAAGGGCTTTACGAATAAAGTTTGAATGGAATGGTATTAGGATTCAAAAGAAAGAACCAGTTCTTCTGTATGTTTGTTAGTTTAGTATGTTCTTTAGTTCTGAATGTTGGTTCTGGATGTTTTTGTTTTCTGTTGATGCTGGTTCTGGGTTCTGCAGACTCTCATGGTGTCTCTGAATGGGAAAAAATCCGATGCAGAACCATGGATCAACATCCTAACATCCAGAGAGGTGGATCACTTAGACAAAGGTGAGTCTGTGACCTGATGAGACCATATGTTTGGTGTGATGAGTCTCCTCACTTTGGACCGCTCACAGTTCTGCTGGACCTGGAGCTGGAGAGTGGGCAGACAGTAGAACAGGTGGTGGAGAAACGGTTCTCTGGAGACGTTCGACTTGGTTTGAGAGTTTTAGGTGAGAACCGATTGAAGGTTTGGTATAATCTCTTGGTTTTGAACCATTTCTGATGCTTCTGTGTCTGTTTTGGATCAGTTCAGTGCATCCAGAGTTCTGACGTGTACCTCGCCAAGAGACTGGCCACCATGAAGGTGAGATGGTAACTTTTCAGCCCTAACCTTTTAAACGACTGGCTGAAATCAGGGATCTTTGGATTTTCATGATGAATTTAAATTTCCTATAATGTTTACATCACACTCATAGCTTCAGTTTGAAATCATTCTGGACATTTTCACCTGCAGGACAGAAAAAGAAACAAACTATTTATTTATAGTTTTTTTGTCCAGGTGTTGTTAGATTAGAACAAAAGCCAAAATTAAACAAAGTGGAACAGTGATCAACATATTTGATGTGTAATTGTTTGATGATTTTGATCACGGCGTTTGACAAAATGTAATGTTTTTTGCTTGTTTCATAAAAGGTGACTGTGTTGGTATGTTTTTATGATGTAAAGTACTTTAAAGAGGACCTATTACAGGGTCCTTGAATAAGTTAGGAGCCAACTATGGGCTATACAAAATATGTTTATTTGGTTTATTGACTAAATGAATCTCAGATAGAGAGATTTCATCTTTTCAGTTTTGCCTGGTCTGAGCTCTCTTCAGAACAAGCTGTTTATGCAAATAAAGTGCTGTTGGCCCTGCCCTCCCAACCTTTCAGACTGACGATGTGTGAATGTTTTACTCTGCAGACATCGTTGGTGCACGGAATCATGGTGTCACACAGTGAGGAAGACCTGCTGAGGATCAGGACAGCATTTCTTAGACTGACCGGAAACTCTCTCTACTCTGCTCTGCAGGTCCAACACTCACATAATCACAAAACAACAGAGTCCCATAGTCACAGGGCCACAAGGCAACAGAGTCACTTAGGTACCCACTCTTTGACACTGTAAGTGTACTGGACTTTGATGGTATTGTTTTGTGTTCTTGTTTCAGAACCATTTTAAAGGAGAACATCTGCAGGCTTTGCTGAGTATTTGTCGAGCTGAAGATTAAACGTAAACCTGCAGTTTCTTGTATGGTCTTTCTTCATTTTTTCATCTTCCAAAGCTACTTTTTTCTTTTTAAAACAAATTTCTAACTTATTAATTTCGTACAACTTTATGCATCTAAATGAAAAGTAGCACTTTTTTTTTATCTTTTCAGGTTTTAGAATATATTCCTTTCATTTTCTTACTGTTGAAAAAGTTTATCAATAAGATTTTTTGTCTTTGCAATAAATTGTATTCTTCCATAACATTTTAAACCATTTTATTGTTTCTTGAAATAATAAACAGTTTTAGTAATTAATTAATTAATAGCTTTTAAAATGAAATGGACACAAAAAGACTCAGGAATCTATTTAAAAACCAGTGGATAATGCATACAGTTTTTAGATCTTTGTCATAGTTTACATTTAGCTTAAAAACAGCTAACATGTATTAAAGAAAAAACATTTGAATAACCTGTTCCTTGTGCTGGTGAGGTTTCTCAGCCATCCAGGTTATGGCAATCTATGTAGGTTTCAACAAAGGAAATGGCACAAACCAGAAGTAAAGTTATCCAGTTGCTTTTGTTTAAACCTTGTAAATTAACCTGGTTTAAAGTGTTCAGCAGGTCTAAGGAAGTCTACAATCCTGTCTTATTTATTTATTTACCATTATATAACCAGGCAAATCCCATTGAGATCGCAGATCACTTTTTCAAATGAGGCCTGGGCCTGAAGGCAACCTATTGTACATGTTTTTGGGGTGGGGGAAACCAGAGTACCTGGAGAATACCCACACAACCACGAGGAGAACATGCAAACTCCACACAAGACCCCAGGTCCGAACCAGGGATCAAACCCAGGACCTACTTGCTGTGAGACATTGGTGCTAACCACTGAGACTATTTTGATTGTCCATTTAAAAAGGACACATATCTTCCTCACTGAGGTCAGAGGGATGTGTATATTTCTGATGTCTGATGGTTTACATGATAAACTGATAATACAAGAGAGATGTCACAGCAGTGATGAGTTTAGTCCAGAACTGTCATTCTTTGTAGTAGTAGTTAAAATGGTTAGAAGTGGTGTTGTAGATGAAGAGGTTGATTCAGTTGAGGTGGTTGGGGTTGCAGTTGAAGTGATTGAGTCAGATAAGTTTGCAGTTGAAGTAGAGTAGTAATACAATTGCGGTGATTGGGGTTGCAGTTGACGTGGTTGATGCTGTTGATGTGGTTGATGCTGTTGACTTGATTGGGGTTGCAGTTGAGGTGGTTGATGCTGTTGACTTGATTGGGGTTGCAGTTGATGTGGTTGATGCTGTTGACTTGGTTGATGCTGTTGAGCTGGTTGGGGTTGCAGTTGAAGTAGTTGAGTTGGTTGGGGTTGCAGTTGAGTTGGTTGGGGTTGCAGTTGAAGTAGTT
>JARVGW010000309.1:20646044-20660525 GCA_031762495.1 Anablepsoides rubrolineatus
TGCAGTTGAAGTAGTTGAGTTGGTTGGGGTTGCAGTTGAGTTGGTTGGGGTTGCAGTTGAAGTAGTTGACTTGGTTGATGCAGTTGAGCTTGTTGGGGTTGCAGTTGAAGTGGTTGATACAGTTAAGGTGATTGGTGTTGAAGTTGGCCCATTTCTTGATGATGTCATTGTGTTGAATGTAGACACAATTATGTCTGAAGTGGTCATTGTGTCAGTACTGGTTGTTCTAGAGATGGGTGGAGTTGTATTTGGAGATATGGTTGTTTTGGCCATAGTAGATGTATCCATATTTTTTCCAGTTGTACTCTGTTGAGCCTGGACAGAATATTTGTTCAGTGTTTGAGACAAAAGTCAAAGAGTTGTACAAGTATCCTGATTACAGATTGTCAGTGAAGGTCTTTCTGACATTGGACTGCATGAGTGAGCACTAAAGTTAATAATTTCACAGTCATGTTGATAATAAAACCAGTCTGCATGAAAAATAGATGTTTGAAACTTGTTTTTTATATTTTCTATTGATCAGTACCTCACAACAGTTCTATTTTAGTTTTTCTAGTATAAACCAGCATTTTATCCTTGTCACAGTTTTTTATTGAAGCATCTTCAGACTTCAGACATCCTTATTTTGAAGGTTCTTTTCTGAACTTTATACTTATAACCAAATGCCTGAGAGTACAGGTTTGACTGGGTATATCTGGTCTATTCTACTCAAAAATATTTCAGATTTTTCTGTTTTTGAATGAAGTCTGCCATTCAGTTTCACAACAGTTGAAGGTTGAACAACTTTTTTACCAATGTTTTACTTCTTATGATTGTTTACAGTACCCCAGTCAAAACACTCCATGGTTTTATGTCTGTATATTCAGTAACTATAAATACTATTTAAAAACAGTTCAAAGTATTGTGATCAACCTCTCTTTTAGATTTTTTTAATGAAATGATGAAGAGTAGATACCTGTGTGTAAGCCTGTAGAGCCACGCTAAAGAAGGTGAGAACCAACGTCTTCATGATGACGAAACAAGTGGATTCAGAGATGTTGTCCTGCTGCACAGAAATCTTACCCTTACCCTGTGTCAACTCTGAAATATGAAGGGAAAACTCCTCACCGTTGCTTATATACTGCATGAAACAAACAAGTTAGGAGCTGATTAATAATTCTATGATCTCAACATGAATCAAGGAAGTTAGTTCAGTCAATTATTTAAAAGAAACATGCCTAAAGGGCATGTTTCCTCATTGACATTCATGGAAACAAAATGAGTAACATTTTTAACCATTTGCACTGATACTTTGATCCAAAATCTGTTATTTTTATTTATCCAGGCAAATCCCATTGATTAAAACTGGACTAAAAGACTAGAGACTGATCACATTTCTAAAATTGCACTTCAGTTATTTTCTGTTCAGGGCAATGTTCATGAGGTTTTCTTTTATTAAACCCAAGTTTAGAAAATAATTTTTATGTTGTGCTGCTGAAGGATGGGCAGTGGGCCTGCTGGTGAATAATTACCAACCTGAAATCCAAATAAATCACAGAGAAATGTCTTCAGAAAGAGAAACAGGATGAAACCCATCTCCCCTCTTGTCTGAAAACAGATGCCATGTATACAGTATACATGTTGGAGGCTTGGACTTTGTTCCAACTGTCCATCAGCCCTCGAGGACCCAACGTTCTACTTGGAACATCGATGGTTAGGGTTAGACCAAAGAAAGCCTGCTCCAACCAAAGTACCTGTAGGAATTGGCCTGAGCTTCTGTGTCGTCCTCCATGGGGAAAATGTTTCTCTTGATGTTGCAAAGCTTTATTTCAAAGGTCATTGATGTTATGGTGTATATTAGATTGGACTCAAACTCAGATGGTAGGGTTGATTGTTTAACCTTATTGCCAAAGCATCTCTATATTGTACTTTAGTTTCTAGGTGTTTCTTCATGCAGATGCTGGAAAACTGGATCCAAACTTGATTCTGAGTCAGTCGAGATGTTTGGTATTAGTTTCCATCATTCCCATATCCTTCTCATTCATCCCTCTCTGATCTCGCTTGTAAAGTAGCAATCTGATAGTTTTCATTATCTTCTGGTTCCAGTAGAACATTTCTCATCATAATGTCCTGGTTCTCCTATATATACCATGGACCTTATTAATCAGAGGTGGCATGGCATTAAATTATTCAGGTTCCTGAAGGTCTTCTTTTTGAAGCCCTGATTCTTCATTTCAGAGACCAGTAGCATGTGGCGCTTATCTGCTGCTGAGGTTTCTTTTTATGTATATTTGCAAATATATAGTTTGTGCACCATGATTAATGTAAATATCATGGAACACCTCAGCTGTCATTATGTAGATTTAATGATACGAACACATAAAAATGTTTTAAAAATTCATGATCTGTTGCCTTCTAAAAGTTTGCATTTGATGAGTGGAGGCTCTGATCCAAGCCTTGCCATGTCGGAGCAGATCAGCATGTTTTAACATAATGAAAGAGCTCATCTTTGCTCAGTAATTACTCCACAAGGTTCTGCAGAAAATATTTTAATCAGTGGAGAGAAACAGGTTTGAAATAAAACATCTTACCCATAAAAATGAAACATTTTGTGCATCAGAAAACAGAGGTGGAGGATGAGTTTACTCTCATTAATAATGAATTAATTAGTACACTAATTCATGAATCAATGACTGGTGCCTTTAATTATTAGCATTGATGTTAACAGAACTAATCAGCCACAGAAGATACTGTACATATGTGTTCATACCAACAATAAAACTATTCATTTTACTTTATCCTAATTAAACATTCTAATAATAATCAGATTATATCACATAAAAACATTATATAAAGTAAGATTTCCACATCAAAACTTATTGTTCTCTTATTTCATTGTGTTTATAGATTTTAGATACATGGATGTAAAATATGTTGTTCTTTATATAACTACTTGCAATACAAACATTTACACTACAATATATTAAAAATTAACACCTACAGAGAACACCCCCCTCCCAAAAAAAAAAATAATAATCTAGCAACAAAAGAAAAGAACTAAATCCTCTATTTACATTTTATTTGAATCAACCCTGAAACCTACAGATTAAAAAACATTTCAATTGAACCTTTCAGCTGCTGCTGAATCTCTAACATCAGGTGAAACTAACAGCTGATGTTTCTGATGACCCTACTGGACCTAAAACTGACTGTCTGAGTGAGCTACCCAACATGAGATTAAAAAAAATTACCTGTTCAGATAAATTATCCACATGAGATCAGGAAAACTACCTGTCCTGAGTTACGTTTTTCAGTCAAACTACTTGCTCTCATAAATATTGTCCTGAGCTCAGGTGAACTGCCTTTTACTGGTAAACTACCCGTTCTTCTACAACTGTGCCCAGCTCAGGTAAACTAGTCTTCCTGATTTTCCATGAACTAGTCCTGCTAAGCTCAGGTGAGGTGTCTCACATGCAGACAGCCTGCAGGATGAAGGATGAGAGCAGCAGGTGAATAAAGGGGAAGCTGAGATTCTGTCCTCTCACTGCAGCTGCTGACATTGGCTGTTTGGATGAAGATGTGGTGCTGCTGGCAGACTGACCGCTGCTGCCACCACTGGGGCTGTTAGTGGACTGGCTGCCACTCCCACTGGAAGACTGGGGTGTCCTGGTGGTACCACTCGTGGTGGTGCTGCTGCCTCTACCACTGTTGGTGCTGTTTGTGCTGGTAGACATGCTATGAGTGGTAGTGGGGGCAGTGCTGGTGGAATTGGGATCTGCTTTGGAAACCTAATAAAGAACAGAAGAACACACACTTCTGTTACCTCAAAATGTAACCACCAGGCAAACATATATCTACCTGGTAACAGACGGTGTAATCCCACCAGTCTCTGTCTCTATAGTAACAGATGAATGAGGAAAAACACTCTTCATAGAAAACAAGAAAACACTGATTTAAATCTCTGAGCAAATAAAAATCTTTGCTTTTGATCATTTAAAACTGAACTGTTTAGAAAGTCGATCCTGTTTGTTGGGTTCAATCTGTTTTTGTCCAGAACACCTGCAGCATATTTAGGTCAGAAAATGTCCTGTTCTCTCAGCTCTTAATGATGTGAGCAGAAAGTTTCATCTGCAGCAGCTTTCAGCTGGATGCAGAGATTTAAACTCTCTGGTTGGTTGAAGTTGGTGCAGCTTTTAAAGGTTTTTAGGGTTAATTAAAACAGATAACCAGGAGGTAACTAGAGAAGTTGAACTGGCTGAATGCAGTAGGCTTCAAGTCGCTCACCTTTAAATTCTATTCACCAGCTTTTATTAAATCTGTAATAAAAAACTAATAAAAACAATAAAAAAAGAGTTTTATTTAAATTACAGAGAGCAAACTGGGATAATAAAGCAGAAATGTTTCAGGCCAGTGTTTTGTCTCACTGTGACAAATTGTTCTGATCTGAGAACTTCCCTTTGACATTTAGACCTGATGAACCTCCAGAATCAGCCTTAGTTTGTTACTTTTGTACAGACAGAAAAATGACAAGTTAAAGTAAAACTACTGAATCTGAAGTATATAAACACTGAGGGTGATTAAGAAGAACTCTATTTGTATTGTTGCTGGTGGAACAAAAGGAAAGAAGACATTTACCTGCGTCCAGAAGATCACAGACATCAGCAGAGGGAGTGAAATCAGCTCCAAAATGATCAATTTCATGATGATGTTCAATGAGGAACTACCTGCTTTTATCAGATAGTTATTGATCGTTGGGAACTGACGCACACACCTGTCCGCTGGTTTCCAACACGTTTGATTTGTGTCAAATTTTCCAGAAGCAGGTCTTTTATAGTCCCCAGGCTCCCCTGATCCCTACTGTAAGTCTGCAGTCAGTCTCCACCCAGATGATGGGCCATGAAATGCAAAACATCCTCTGGACTGGACTGAAACCCAGATACTTAGAGGTAAGAGACACTCACCTGCACCTGCACGGAGCCACTCCTTCATGGCAGACTGCATGGGCAAATATTTCACGTTTAAAAAAAAAAAACTGATTTCATCTTTTTTAGGATTTTATTAAACTGATTTTTATAGCAAAGTCAGCACAGTGTGTTTTCCTTCAGTATCAGAGCTCAAAACGAGCACTTTAAGTTACTTTTTATTATTTTCTTTATTATAGGATTTTATTCTTTACTTATTTGATATTAAATATTACTGACTTTTAGAATAAACCAAAAAGCACTTCTTCTTTTTTATTTTTGTTGCTGTCCTGCAGCCTCCCTGGTTCTGAGCACGCTCAGTAGATAATCCTGATGTACTAATAGGTCTGCAACAAACTAGAGTAAAGAAGAATCAGATTTGAATATCCTGTTGGTTTGACTACAATGCTTTGTATTTTCAAAGTTAAATGTAAATGAGCTTTCCTCTTATTTTTCTCTCAGCTTCAGTGGACTTCAGTTTTTGTTTTATTTTTTATTAAGGCTGTTTCAGTGGGAACATGTCCTGTTTTTAGATTTAGAGCAAAAAGAAACTCAATACAGTTAAAAGCAGATGTTTCCATCCACTGACCATTACATCAGTTTCACTAAATGATTTCTGTTGCTGAAAGTGGACAGGTCAGATCAGTGAGGTGGTCTCTGCTGCATCAGTGCTTCAGGTGGTTTCAAGCTGTTGATGGTCTCTGATATAGCTGAGTCAGACATCATCAGGTCTTCCCCCTGCAGATAGAAAGAAAAGAAAAGTCATTGTGGGCCATGATACACCAGGTGGAAGGTCCTGAAAAGCTTGATGAAAACCAAATATGCTTTAAAAATCATTGCTAGTGCCTTAACTATTACATAAAAAGAAAAATAATAAAACCTGGTCTAATGGCTGCCAAAGCTCTTTAGACTCAGTGGCAACATTTGTCAACTTTAATCAGCAACAGTTGAGGTCACAGGTCTGTGGTGTGGTTCTGTTGTGGTCCAGAAGAACCAAAAGTTCTGCTCTTCCAATCTGAAGCCAACCAGAAGATTCTTCTTTGATGAAGAATGAAACTGGCCTGACCTGATATCAGTGTGTTTCACTCATTTCCATCCTTTATCCAATTTCCTCTCTGAGACTGATCTGTGTATGTGTGTGTGTGTGCTGTTACCAACACACACACACACTGAGCCATGCAAAGGTCATGCACCTGTTGTTCCTGTAGGCTACAGAAAGCATGACCTCATTAGGAAACTTTGCATTTGTCAGTGATCCTGCAGCTCATCACCATTCACAGCTAAATTTGGCTGTTACACAAGCCTGCTGTGTGTGTGTGTGTGTGTGTGTGTGTGTGTTCCTTCACCCTTAGAGATGTTGTTTGATGGTTGATGGAGGGTTTATAGAAGTTTGTCACAGATATTTACAGTAATAATGAATATAAACTAAAGTTTCATGAAGTACTTGTAGGTTTCAGAGGTCAGACTTCTTGTTTCACTGCCGTATCTTTAAATCTGTCTATATTCATGTGTGGGTAGAGATTTCATGGATGGATAAAAACTTATGTTAAAAACAGGAGCCAGGTCTGTGGAGTCGGCTCAGCAGTTTCCTTCTTTTTCATCTTTTCCTTTTTATTCTCTCAGATCAGCAAAAACTTTACTGCTGGAACATTAATTATTGTCTGCTTTAAATCTAACAACCACAAGACCTGTCACCAACAAACATGAGCGGACCTGCTTTGGTTTATTCTACAAAATATTTAAAACTCATTTTATTTTCTAAAACTTTGAACAGTTACTTTCACTATATATGTATATATATATATATAAGATCCTTCAGTTTTCTGAGGTGTTTAAAGCGGAAATCAGATTATTTCAACCAAATCTCCTGTCAGAGAAAATAAAAAAAGTACAAGAAGCAAAGACACAAAGCAAACACATGAAACAAACAAAAACAAGTTTTCCTGATTTCTCTTCATTTGTTTACACTGAAATCCATGTAAATCTGGATTTGAATGTTGCTTCAACTGAGCTAAATAAACAAACAACCAATAAAAACAAACTCATAGCTTGACTTCAGTCCAGATTACTGAATAGCTGACCTCCAGTCACAGTGTACAAGCATCTCTGACCCGGGGCTCAGTGTTCTGTTCTGGAACCTGACTGCTGTCCCATGAGAATCTATCTCAAATATCGACAGACAATATGTGACCCATCACATCGAAATTGAAAGTGGGATATGGAGAAATAAGCAAATATAGTGTTTTGATTAAAATGTTTGCAAAAATTGCATTTTGTCAAAACATAATAAATAAATGCCTTATCAATGTATCATTTGAATGAACTGTCTGAAATCTAATCATAAAACAAAATTTTGAAGCACTTTTTTTGGGCAGTACCAACCAAAAACCTGATTTTGAGGAAAAATGCATTAAAATTTTGAGATTTTCCCTGTGAGCTAAAAGTTTTTTGTTTCTTTCCAGCTGGAAAATCTCAATATTCAAATACTAAGCTTCTTCTTTATATTGACATAAAAAAATCCTCATTAAAGTTACATAAAATTAGGATTCAGACCAAATATTTATGTATTATTGTAACCAACATGACAAATTAAATCATATATATGGATTTACTTATGATATCAGAATGATCCAGGTATCAAAATATAGCATTTAAAGCCATGAATCTGAAAATGTTAGGTCATTTTGACCAAATTTGACTTAATCCTCATTTCGATATGATGGGTCACATATACACATGGATCACACACAGTATGTCCTAGTGTATGGGAGCCTTTAAACTTTTCACAGTTAATTTAAGTGTTATTTTACCAATTTTTTGAGTAATCTGACATCCAGTGTTGGTGATAATTCACAGAGCTGTTTGCAATGGTGTTTTTTTTTTTTTTACACATCTTGCTTTATTTTATTCACCTTTTGAAACTTGTAATATTCTTCATTCTATTCTAAATCCGTGTTAATGATCTAATTAACTCAGAACTCAAACTGTTCGGGGGAACCAGGCCAGCAGGGGGCGCGAATCAAAGCTGCCAACCGGAAATGACGTTATGAGCGCGACAGTGTCTAATCAAATGGTTTATATGAATATCTGAAGTAAATCAGGACTAGCAGATCCGAGCAGCCGGATTTAGGGAAGAAACAGGTTGGTTTAGGTTTAATTATTAATCTAAGCCAGCTCGGTTCGGTCCAATCATGGCGGCTGCCCTCCCTCAGCAGCAGCAGCAACAACAACAACAACAACAGCAGCAGCAGCAGCAGCCCCCTCTCAGAGAGATCCCCCCGGTGTTCCTCTGCAGGATCGGACAGGAGACCGTCCAGGACATCGTGACCCGGACCATGGAGATCTTCCAATTCACGCGAGCCACTCAGGTAAACCGGTTCCTGTCGGAGTTCAGATCCCGCGAGATGTTTTTCATTGCTTCTGTCAGAACTTAGAGCGGATAAAAATAAAAGATGTACAATAAAGGAAAAAAATACAATAAAAGATCGGAAGCATTCGTGTGAATTTTAGTAGCAGCTGAAAACAGTGGAGTCAAGAATCACTTTGTGGTACTTTATACAACCCTGTGTGTGATCCAATAAGGGTGTGTGTGTCTTTGTCAATGTATTTATTTATTGAGTCAGTTACTTTGGAAAACTGATTCAGGACATTTTGGGGGTAATAATACATTGTAATACTCTTAGTTTGATTTACTTAACTTTCCTGTTTTCTTTGTGTTTTATTACATACATAAATTTCTACATTTTTCCAAGAGTGTGTTTTAACTTGGTGCACTACAATTTGGCCAGGAAAAATGACAACACGATTCAACAAATCCAGCCATAATGAGACAACAGCAGAATAAAAGCCTGCATGTTATTTACAGCAGTTATGGTTAACAGTACATACAGTATACTGTATGTACTGTTACTAACATGGTACATTTTAAAATTAGATTCAAGTTTAAAGACAAGAGAGCTGCAGATGTGTACTAAACCAGTTCATTCCTCTTGGGTTAGGACAGATGATGTCTTTTTTTGGTTGGGGGGGGGGGGGGTTGTAGTGACAGGTTTAAACTATTGTGGAGGCCATAACCCCCTGCAAATTCTGCTCAGAATTATTTTGAGTCGAGGCATCATTGTGTGTGTGTGTGTACACTCATGTGTTTGTGCTGCTTTGTGTCTGTAATACAGCTTCCCAATGGTGTGACTCAGAGCCACACCATGTACCAGGACCGGTTCGGGAGGCTCCAGGAGCACCTGCGGCAGCTCCCCCTGCTGTTCCGGAAGCTTCGGCTGCTGTATGAACGCTGTGTGGAGATGACCTCTGAACTGCAGGAGCCACCAGCAGAGGTGAGGAGGACCTGCAGTCATTTCACCTTCCTGCAGAATCTGTTTCTGTTGTCCTGAGACCAAATGAAGAGAATCTCTGCAGGTTTACATCAATGTGCTGATGGAACCTGCTAATGTTCTGTGTGTTCAGCTGGTCCCATATGTTGGAGAGGAGCTGCTTTCTGTCCACGTGGAGCCCTCCAGTGCTGTGGTTCTTCAGGAAAGACAAGAGGTTCTGGAGGTGAGTTCATCATTGTCTGCTGAGAAAATGGGATCAGAGTCTGTATTACTCTCTCTTTTTAACAGAAACCATTTCTTGATGTTTTTCTCCTCCTGCCCTTTTGTCTGTGAGATGTTTTACCTCCCCTGTATTTTCCCTCTTCCCTGGTTGTAGACATCCTGCACTTGTGTCACATTAGTTATGGCAAAAAATAGTTTTTTTTAAATCCAAGTTAAGCAGCGAAATCACCTCCAGTTATTGAGAAGCTTGTTGAGTTATTGAGAAGCAGGTGTCAGGTAATGTTCTGACCATACTCAGGCTATACCAGTATGCCAATATTTGGAAAATTCATATAACAATCTATGAACCGGTTTGCCTCTAGCTAGATTCTGCCTGGAATAAATAGTTTTTCATTGGTTACCTTCTGCCTGGTAAAACAGCATTCATTGCAGACATGATAAGCTTTTCTATCAAATCAAAAACGTGCTGACCTAAATTTAACATGGTTACCACGGTTACCACATTCAGCCTCACCACCTAACAGCACTGTCTGAATTGTCTTTGCCCTGAACAATATGGCTGCTCTCTCTGACCATGAAAAGTCCTGTGATAACACCTCTAGTCTTGATTCCAACATTTAACTGATCAGTGCAATGCTCTCAGACACCTGCAGGAGGCAGTGTTGAGTCAAACTCCAGCTGCTGAGGTTCTGACATGTAGTTTCAACAGATGAACTGAGTCTCATCACGTGCTGCCATGAGGGATTGGTAATTCTCACCTGTCTCATGACAGAAAGTTCGTCAGAAGAACCAGGAGATGAAGGTTCTGATGGACCAGATGAGGAACCTGCTTTGGGACGTTAATGCCATGTTGACCCATAGAAAGTGACGGCTCATCGGGATCCAGATGTGCTATAACCAGGTGCTTGTCTTCATCACTGACCTGGTTCTGATGATCTCTTCTTACTTCAGTTGAGTTTATTTGGACTTGAAGCAACCTGAGAAGGTTTTTGTTGTGTAAAAGACGGCTGTTTGTTCAGAGGAGTCAACTGTATGAGCTGAAAACATTTCCTCAGGTACAAAGAGTTTCCTGCTTCTGACACAGGTGAGTCACAGCAGGTAAATGTTTACAGCAACCACTGAGCTCACAGGTGCTGATCCTGAGTGTGAACCATGATTCCTGCTCACCCTGAGGGCATTTTTGTAAACAAGTCTGTTTTTGTATGAAATAAAGATTTTTGTTTTTCAAACTTGTTGTGTGTTTGAATGTTTTGAAACTCTGTGGTACCGTCAGCATCTACAAAGAGCTCGAGCTGCCGGCGCTGCAACAGCCTGACTCCATCAGTTCAGATCAAGCCTCAGATTATCAGGTGACACAGGTTTACAGAGACTGAAGACAGGTCAACTTTAGCCTAACCTTTATCTGAAAGCTCAGTTTCTTTACCTGCTCAGTTCAATCTTTCCTCAGTTTTCTCAAACAAAAGATGAAATGAGAACCATTTTCAGAAAGTGATGAAGTTGGTGGATGAGATGATAAAATCCAGGTGTGTTTTCTCACCTGTGAGCTCATCAGTCTTCTTCACTCTTACCTGATGCATCATCTGATATGTTTGAGTTCATCCTAATTCTGTTACATCCAGAATTGTTTTAGTTTATTGTGAGGACCCACAGGCCACCAAATGTCAGTTGGTTTTTTTTGACTAGGTGTACAGGAGTTTATGCTAACACAGATTGTTTTTGACGTCCGTCATAGCGAAGTGGACGGTCTTTTGGGATGCGTGACGTCACATGCAAAGGGTCAAAACGGACTCCTCTTACATAGTTGCTCCTTAGATCCTGCCCCGGATGTTCTTGCTTTGAGTTCAAACAAAAAGAGTTAACCAAAAGTTTGAGATTTAACCAAAAAAAATTTTGTTTTGCAAAAACATTTTTTTTTAAATTGAAATAGCTTTTTTTGTTTGGTTGAAAATTTTTTTTTTGATTCAATTTTTTTTTTTTTAATTGAAGCTGCTGTTTTGTTTGATTGAATAATAAAATAAATTACCTCCATACATCTCTTCCTGTACAGAACAAAGAAACATCTCAGAATCCTGCTGTTTGTTGAACAGCTGCAGGAGCTCCATTTATTCAAACTACATGTAGAGTTTCAGAAGAAAGATCTGTCAGCTTCAGATGGTTTGGACATGTCCTACAGAGTCTGAGGACACAAATATCACAAAACTGTTTCAGAAAAGACTTTATTGGTTTTACAGTTTGACTGTGGATTCATCAGTTCTCCTAGCTGCAGTCTCTGCTGGGGGACACTGGACTGCCCAATACCAAAACTGGTTCTTCTGGAGCCATCAGTCCCCACAGTTTTTTTGTTCTCAGTGAGTCACTGTGTGTCGTCAGTCCTACGAAACACAACTTTTAAACTTTCAGACTTGTCTCTTCTGTGTTTGCTGTTGGCTGGAACCACTGGGGTCTCTCTCCGTCACTTGTGGACCTGTCCTCAGCTGAGTGAGCTTTTTTTCTTTCCCGATGACTCCTGTCAGTTTGTTCACGAGTTAAGTCCGCTCCAAGTCTTTATATTTCTTGCGAAGGATGGAAACCTGGTCTTTAAAGAGGACTGGATCCATGCGGAACTGTGAATGGACCAGAGGCATGTAACCAAACCAGCTGGCAAAGGTGTTGATGCACTCCTGCCTCTGACTGAAGTGTTCAGGGTTGGCCCAGGGGATGCTCTTGGTGACCTGGCAAGACAGGACAGAGTCCTTCTGTGTCTTTTCTTCAGAAAGTCAAGAAACAGGTGTGTGTGTGAGACGTACCTGTGGAACTGGTATCTCCTTGTGCTGCTTTCTTTGAGCCACTTTAACGGGCGGCAGGTGAATTACAGCAGAGACTAGAAAGTTCATTAGGATGTCCTCACAGTTGGACGTGCGGTCCACAAGCGTCCGCAGAGACTCAGGCAGGTAGTGGGAAAACAGGTAGTGGTAGTACCTGAGGAACAGAAACTTTGCTTTAGAGTTTTACATGATTGACCATAAGAAAGTGAACAAGTCCACTTCTGATTTTCTTCTAAAAATATATATTTTTTCCACCTTTTGTTGGAGCACAGAACTCCCTGTTCTGAATTCAGATCATTGATTTAAAAAATGAGACACTTCCTGATGCTGAGGTCAGAGTGTGTAAAGCACTGTGGTTTCCACAGGCAGCAGAGATCTAAAGATAACTGTATGTGTGGTACATGAAGCTGCAGGAACACATTTTGATACATCTGCCTTTTGAATTCTGCTTCAGATAAACCCAGATGTTTCTAAACCTGTTTGACAAAGGTTTACAATCTTTAGGGATCTGATTGTTAAATGTTTTGATGTTGGATTGGACTTAAACAAACCCAAACATCATGTCCTATTTAAACTTGATACATGTTGAATAGATCACGTTTAATATCTGAGCATGTTTCAATCTATTCTGCTTTGTCAGAATTGAATTTTCCTCTTGAGTCCTTCATGTTTCTGACCAGTGCTTTCCTCTCCACTGTCACCACGTGCTGCTCAGGATGGGAGGTGGTGATGAAGTGGTCCAACACGATCTGCTGCTTCTTGAGATTGACCGTTTTTTCTACAGAGACTGTTTTGACTTGGCACTACATAAATAAACTGAACTGACTTGATAAACTGTGTTGATGTTCTGGTGTTGTTGGACCTGTGGTAGAAGGCAGCTCCTGTCAGGACCATAGAGTACTCATTGGTCCATTTAGACGTATAGCCCCAGGCATGCTTCAGGGGATCCCAGAAGTGGCTCCGGGGAGGATAGCCGACGATCCGATCAGGAAAACTCTGCCACACCAGGAAGGCAAAATTGACCTAAAACACAAAGAAGATGCAGCAGCTGTCAGGACCGGACCAGTGCTCTGGAGGACATCTATCAGAACCAGCTGCTTCATGTTCCTCACACTAACCTCACTGGTCTGCAAGACCGTATCCTCGTCCAGACTCAGCACAGCCTCCGTCTCTATGGCACCATGAGGTAAAAACCGGCTGGTGGTCTGTGGGAGAAACAGTGATGAGTTTTGACTGGAGCACATATATGTTACCTGCTTCTGGGTCTGATGGTTTGAAACCCTGAACTGGTTCTGGGTCTGATTGGATCAGGTCTATGTTAGGTTGAGAGTCCTGACTTGTCATAGATGTCACAGAGACTTGTTGTTGGCTCTGACCTTCCTCTTGCCATCTGTGACGATGAGGGGGACCGGCATGGGGGGCCATTTGCTCCGGCTGGGAGGAGGTTTCTCACTGTTCCACAGAATGATGATCTGAAACATTCAGAAAAACAGTTGAAATCTTGTGATCTCAGCTCAAGTTCAAGATGCTGAAGATGGAAATATTCCAGCATGATATGAAAAGTCCAGTTCTTCACCAGTTCTCTCCTCTGCCTGTCTTAATAGTCCTTAAAACTGAAGCCCACATTTGAATCTTCAGCTCTGTCTCAGATTTTTGCTTCGGACACATTATTAGAAATTACATTTAAACAAACTGAACTGGACCAAAAGAGACTAATCCAAATCCTTTTGTAAGGAATTATAGTGGATTCAGATTTTTTTTAAATACTGCTTCATCCAGATTTAACAGCCCTCTGATAGGGGTTAAAGGTCATGACAAGACAATTAGGATAAAAGAAAAAGTACAGTTTTGAAGAGTTGCAGCAGAAAGTCTCCTCTCTCTAAAAACATTTAGCACAGGCCGGCTGTGGCTGAGTGGTTAAGGGAGTTGTCCTCTAATCAGAGTTAGTGGTTCGATTCCCCACTTTTCAGTCACATGTTAAAGTTTCCCTGAGCAAGACACTGAACCCCCACTGCCTCTGATGTGTCCCATCAGTATATGAATGGGATTTAAAGCACTGATTAGTCTATAGCTTGATTTATCTGGGTAAGCTTTGTAGAGAGATCTAGTAGAGGGCTGTGTGTGTGTGTGTGTGTGTGTGTGTGTGTGTGTGTGTGTGTGTGTGTGTGTGTGTGTGTGTGTGTGTGT
>JARVGW010000309.1:20670540-20683187 GCA_031762495.1 Anablepsoides rubrolineatus
GTGTGTGTGTGTGTGTGTGTGTGTGTGTGTGTGTGTGTGTGTGTGTGTGTGTGTGTGTGTGTGTGTATGTATGAATAAATGAGGACAGACTGGAAAGAGCTTAGAGCATCCTGGTTGCATAGAAAGGTGTTATATACAGGAAACACAGTCCATTTACCATCACTAAGGAACAGAACACAGCAGCTAATCTACAGCCGAACTACAAGCTTACAATAACAGACACGACTAACTGTTTTAGCACATTCTCTCATGCTTCCAAGGGTTACCTGTGAGCAATATTTGGACTTTGAGACAACTTGAAGCAGCTTCATGATTGGCTGTGACTGTGAGACCAATGGAGAGACCGCATGAATGACAGCAGTGAACTCCTGGCCCGGACTGAGCCCTGAATGGGACCATAAAACAGAGAAGAAGAAATGCATTCATACATGGTTACAGGATAAAAAAGATGGAAAACTGTTTAATTCATTCAGCGTTTTTAAGTCAAACAAAAAAACAGAAAAAAGTTTTAATTTTGTCTAAATTCATGGTACAAAGGAGGATATTGTGTGTCATTTATGATTGATCAGTACAACATGACATTCATGAACATTAGTGTGTTGAATGTGAACCTATCTTAGGATTTTTACTATTTAATTTTGACATTTCTCTGAGAATCTTCTTGAACATGAAATCTGATGCAGTGATTGGTCCATGCCAGGAGTTTTGTAACGTCATCCAGGATCAGCTTTGCTGCTGTAAATCAGCTCAAAGACTGACACTGAAGATTTAGTCCTACTCATCACATATAGTCAGTGAGAGATGCTTCATAACTGACTTTTAGCTATGTATTTCTTTAAACTTAAGTCCTTTCATAACATCATTCACCCAGTATGCTCCATCTGAACTGACCAAATCTGATTGGATTGTTGAAGTTTCATGACAAAAATGTTGTCATTTTGTTCGCAGCATCAACTCTTCGGCCTCTACTTGTCACAACCCACTGGCCCAACGTTTTACCTCCCATCACATAAGAACTTACTGAGTGATTGGTCACAAGTTTTTGTTTCTGCCGAAAGTGCTCAGATGCTGCATTTTGCTTGAAACGCTTGCTTAAATAAAAAAAAACCGACTTGCTTCCTGAAGCTAACTGTTGGAGGCTACCTGGAAGCAGATGTTATAAAGATAGTCAAACAGTGAAAAACTTATGAATGGAGATAAACCAGATGTGCACGGTGGAATCTGTCTGATAAAACCTGTGGAGCTTTAAACAGGACAGATTTGTGGATGAATAATGTCGGGGGACAGGTCTTGGATTGTTTTCCCTGGATTGTAGACTCCAGTGGGAGGAAACCCCATGCAGTGATGTATACCGCAATGGGAGGGGTTTCCCAGGAGCTCCACACAGTGTGTCTCAGGGTCTATGGAAGGTGTGTGTGAAAACAAATGCTGAACAACCATGTGACCGCACATCGTCCAATCAGATCCACCATATTGAAGGCTTTAAGTGTAATTATAAGAAGGTTGAGGCATACGGGCCTAGATCTCAGTCTGGGAAAAACCAGTCAAAATTTTGGATTAAAACTAACACAAGCAGAATGTCAGTTCTTAAAATGTTCTTTGGTTTTGAGTCGTGATCTCAATAGTGAGGTGTTCAGTGTTCAGTGTTCAGTGATGTGTGAGGTTACCTAATCCCAGGTAGTAAAAAGGAAAGTGTGCCAGGTGAGTGGAGTACTCAGGTAGGACCAGCAGACCTCCTGGCAGGGAGTTCCACATGTACCGGTTTCTTGATGTGTGCGGAAAGACTCGATCTTTGATGATCTGACAACAGACAGAAAGACAGACATGTTTGATAGGTTT
Source organism: Anablepsoides rubrolineatus (assembly GCA_031762495.1). Lineage (NCBI taxonomy): Eukaryota > Metazoa > Chordata > Actinopteri > Cyprinodontiformes > Rivulidae > Anablepsoides > Anablepsoides rubrolineatus. Next base: position 20,672,380 of record JARVGW010000309.1, read on the forward strand.
TCCTGTCAGATGGAGGATCAGATTGTTACTTTAGAGCTCTATGTTAAACCACTGGACCTCAGCGGTACCTGAACTCCCTCCTGACCTCCAGCTGCACAGCTGCTGTGTGAATTTAAGCAGATTATCATAGAGGACTAGAACTTTCACCTTATTTAACTGAAAATAAATCCCTGCCAGCAGTTGCTATTCTGTTGCACTCAGACTTGTTCACATGACAGCTGGATAAATGTGCTGTTTTCTCTTTATAAACTCAGACTGACACAAACACATACCATTACCAGAGGAGTTACATAAATATTATTATTATTAATAATATTTTTTAATAAAAAAGTCTGAAAACACGTGGCGAAAAGCTGCAGGTTGAAGCAGATATTCTCCATATATTGGTGTATTTCTCCAATACACTAAAACTCTTACAGCAAGGTCTATAAAACCTCCAGTAGACTGTAATCAGAGTGAAAGACTGGTTGTTGGAAAACCTTGGAGAGCACAGTGTTTCTGTGTTAACACATTTCAGTGTCAGCAGGACCTTAATCAGGTCTAAACTGCAGCTAAGGATCCACTCACTCTTCCTGTTTCAAAAGTGAGACTGATCAGGAACATATGTAGGGACTAAGGTAGATAAATGATTAATTTGATCATTGAACTAGATTATGATTGAAATCTCAGCTCACTTCACCAGGCCCCCATCAGCAGCACTGTGGCTGTCCTTTAAAGCAGTGGTTCCCAACCCTGGTCCTTAAGTCCCCCTATCCAGCATGTTTGACTTGTTTCCTTAATATTCAGAATCAGCAGGTCTTCAGATGATTTTTAATCAATCATTCATCCAAACCAGGTTTGTCAAATCAGGGAAACATCTAAACATGCAGACAAGGAGTCCTAGAGGACTAGGGTTGAGAATCACTGCTTTAAAACATGTTATCTGATTTATTATTAACAAATAAATGACAAAGAATCAATGGCTTCCAGAGGCAATACTAAAACCCATAAAACTAAGTCAATATTATATTTTGAAAATGTCTCATCAAGTTCAGAGAAGCTCTAGTTTCTGAGCAGCAACCCCAACAATTCCTTTAAAAACCTGCAGTAACCCTTAAAGGTGTCAGTGCTTTGAGCAGACCTCCAATGTGGTCAATACGATCTGGTCCACGGAGGAAAAGTAGGCATCCCACAACATCTGGGTCCTCTGTCTGAGGGCCAGAATCCTCTTGTTTGGTACTGCTCTCACTGTGGATGGCACCTGCAGAGGTTCACAAATTGAATTAAGACATGACTCCTGACCCCTGACAGAAATCTGCTGACCCTTTTAAATCTGGTTGAACAAGCTTTCTGCTGATAAACAGAACTTGTTTTAGCCCTGACCTCTGACCCCTGACAGAGATTGGCTTGTGTGTGTTAGCAACATTTGGTAATGAACCTGATGGCAGCTGATCTTTCGCTAACATCTGCAGGGTTTCCCCCAGAAAACCGGCTAAGCCCGGTGGTAGGGCCGCTCTGGCAGTCCACCAACAGCCCCCAAAAAATGTTAACATTGACAAGAAATTTGAAAATATGATATAATGTAATGTATCTATGTGTTATTGTAAAACATTAGTTTACAATAGTTAAATACCAACTATAGTGGGGATCACCAACCTTGGCAGAGAGCTACTTCAGCGGTACAGAGTAACACAAATGACTACTTGTTTGTGTGTTCATTTCCAAAAAATGAATGGAAGTCAGTGGAAAGTCCCCACAAGGATAGAGAGACGTGTGTGTGTGTGTGTGTGTGTGTGTGTGTGTGGGTGTGTGTGTGTGTGTGTGTGTGTGTGTGTGTGGAGTACCTGCAGCAGTAACCTTTCATCTCCCTCGATGACAGCCTGGTTCCACTGGATGACATCAGAAAACGGCAGCTCCCAGCCGTTACTCAGTAGCACAGGGATGCACGCTGCCTGGAAATATATTTCCAAACATCTTTAGAGGTGGAGGAGGGGAGGGGAGGGGATGGGAGGGGGTGAACATAATGGAACAGCAAAAACAGTCCAGGCTCCATCCAAGAATAAACCTGCTGAACAACTCAAATTAGGCTCCTAGAGGGAAAATCGAAGGCCTTGAAGTCAGAAATGCTGCCTGAGTGTTGGGCCTCCATTAGGGGAAACACAATCAAGTGTGTGTGGAGGGATGTGTGCGTGTGTGTGTGTGTGTGTGTGTGTGTGGGAGGGGGGGTATTGGAAAGCAGGCTGCAATATTCCAACTAAGCAACCACTGAGGTTCCTGCTGGTTCTTCTGTGTATTCACTGATATCATAAGAGGGAGGGGGAGAGGGTTGGGGACAGAGGTACATTGGGGGAGGCAGACAGGTCTTTGCAGGTGTGTGTGTGGGAGGGGGTGCATGGGGAGTGCAGACAGTTTACCTGCAGTGACTCCAGGAAGCGAAAAGAGCCCAGACGTCGACCTCGAGGAACCAAACAGAAGGTAGAGTTATGGAGCAGCTCCTGGTAATCAAACCTGAAAAACAGATGAAGCTTCATTTCATCTCAAATCAAATTGATTTAAGAGGCTATTTTATAATGTGTGCTTTGTATTGTCATCAGTGCATGTTCCAATACAATGATGAACTTGATCTCTGCATTTAACCCATCATATGGGAGGTACACCCAAAAGGAGCAGCGGGCAGCTATAAGCGCCTGCGAGCAGTTGGGGATTAAGGGTCTTGCTCCATCAGCTGCCCCACAAAACAACTGCCATGAGCCAAAGTGCTGCTCACAAAACAATCAGTAGTAAAATAATACAGAACCCAAGACATGACAAAGTCTAAACAAATATAGGAAACCATTAAAATATAAAATAATATCAAATCTCCCAATCAAATCTCATGCTACAAATGTACTCATCTGAGTTAATGGTCCATTTGTGCCAGAACCCAGACTTTAACAGCATTTAACCCAGGACTTCAGGAACTTCAAATAATCAGAGACACTTATTATTTGTCCATTCAGTTTTTGTATTAAAAAATATGGAACCAAACGGAGTTGTGAATTTGTATCATTCCACCTCTAATTTAAACATACTGTATATACACATGTACCCAAAGGTTCTGGACATTACCAGGTTAGGTTAAGTTTTTAAGAGGACAGGTTTTCAGACTGGGTTAGTACACCAGAGACTGGTGGAGCTGGAAGGTTTGTTCTGATCCAGACAAAACAGTTGAACTGAACTGAAGTGATTACAATCTGTCAGGAGCTTTCCAGATAGTTTAAGATGTTCACATGAAATGTTGTTTCAGATGTAACACAACAAGATGGTTGGACTCAGCCTCTCCTCTCTGAGTGTGTGTGTCAGTATGGGTGTGTGTGTGTATCTGTGTGGATTTGTCTGTGTGTGTTTATTATTCTAACAGCAGGAAACATAGACTAAATTATATAATAGCACTTTATCTCCACTGACAGATGAGCTGCTTCCTCTCTGGATGAGTGAATGTGAGACAGATGTGTTGTCAGTCAGTGTGTTTATAATTAGGGTTGTGTTTTGTGGTGTGTAGTATGGAAGGTTTGCATTATTGTGTTTGATACAAAGAATGTGATGTATGACCCTGAACTCATCAGCAGAGACAAACTAAAAACAGCAGTGGTATATTTCTTATTGGCTGAAACATGGAAATATATGAAAACTGCAGAAGAACATAATATCAGCTTTGCTCTTAAACAGAAGAAAAAAAAAGATTTGACCAGAGGTCAGCTTCCAGAGGACTACCATCTTCTGGTGTCTTCTTACATCCCAGGAATCAAAAGACACAAGAACTCCTCTTTGTCTCTGGAATATCTTCCAGATGTAAAAACAATCTTAGTTTTTTTTCTTCATTATCGCAGTAATCTGCATGTTGTTGCAGAAAGACTCTTGGCTGCAGCCGTGTGTTTGTGAAGTTAACAGGTGTGTACGGATAAGTCCTGTATCACATGGAAAGACACAGCTGTCTCACAGCAGATGGACACTTAATCACTCTGGTATTCTGCTCCTTTGTCACAGAAACTCTGATTTGACATCATACCCAGTAAAACTCATTGGACACAAAGCTGAGGCTCCCTCACAAAGGGATGTGAGCAGTAGAAGGAATATTCCACCAGCACATCTTCCATGGAGAAAGCTGAGTCAAAGCATGTGAGGTGGGTGAGTCCATAACTGAGGCTGATGTAGTCAAAGAAAAAAACTGAAAAAACAACCAAACAAATAAAAGGCTCTGGATGTTGCTGAGGCTTCTTGGTTGTCACCCCTTTCCAACATGGGACATGAGGACCAGTCCTCTGGATTGGCAGACTGCAGTGGTGCTTCCTTTTTTTAAGAAGTGGGAGTGGAGGATCCTTATAGAAACAGTTGAAGAGTCTGTTTCATATTGCCAGCAGTAAATTAGACTCCATTAAGGCTGTCCATTGTCACCAATCTGTTCAGAACTTAGAATTTCTCAGTGCAGACAGGATGGGGGTTGGTGGCTTCTGAATTCTGTTTTTGCTATTTGCAGCCAATATGGTTCTGAAATCAACAGTCGAATTAGTTTGGCTTCTGCAGTATTGTGGATGCTGTGCCAGTCTGTTGTGGTGAACAGGGAGCTGAGCCGCAAGGCAAAGCTCTCTGTTTAGTGGTCCATCTACTGTACATTCAACCCTCCTCTCTGGTCATGAAGTGTGAATAGAAAGTGGGAGAAACATATTTTCATCACAGGGTAGCTGGACTCTCCCGTAGAGATATGGTGAGAAGATCAGTTATCCAGGAAAGACTCAGAGATCATCTGGAAACACCTTGGAATCCTCTCCACAAAGCTGGTGTTAAAATAAACGTGTGGACCTCCCTGCTTTAGCTAAACCCCCCACATCCCAGGTCAGAGAGAACAGCAGATTGGAACAGATTATCAATCTTTTGGTTGATCCTCAGAAGTTCTCAGATTTTTTACAAAGATATTTTCAGATTGTGAGTTACTGGAAGTCCTCTGTGTCAGTGTTTACTACATTCCTGTCTTCTGTTGATGTTTCCACCACCCTGAACTCTGCAGCACATTGCTTGTGGACTGCTGCATGCTCGCTCGTTGTGAACAAAAACATCAGACCACAGAGCAGTCTGTTATTACTAAAGCAAGTCTGCATGGCTCAGTGAGCCTCTGTGTGCTGCTGTTTGTTTCATTATTTACCCACAGACACAATCTGAGTAGACTTGACCCTCCGTCAGCTGAAACTCAGACCTCCAGTTAGACCAACATCTAAAGGCAGAGCTTCAGGTAAACCACGAGAAGAATTTCTGCTGTTGATCAGATGTTGCTTGGAGTTTTAACTACTGAGTTCACACTTTGTTTGTTGCACACATCAGTCAAACAAGTTCTGATGAGATTGTTGGATCAAACAGGCAGAACATTAGCCAGAAAAGTCTGATAGCTGATATGTTCAACACTGTCACGATTCTTGTATTTTGAGTAATGTTTTATGTGTTTTTTTCTCTGATATAGTTTTGATAATCTTGGGTTTTATTTTATTAATTCCTCTTTATCTTCATTCCTTAATTCCCTCTCAGTGAGCCAGCCACCCTCACCTGTTCCCAGTCTCCAATTAGGTCATCTGTTTCCTAACCTAACCTGCCACCAACACCTCAGCAGATCTTTGTGTCTCTGTTCTCCTTCTGCTCTTCCTGAGTTTTCTGTAAGTTTTGCTGCCGTGTCAGCTTTTCATTTTGCATTTTTAGTTGTCTGCATCTGGGTCCAAACCCCACCACAACCGTGACACACGGTAAAACGTATTGGATTTCTTGATGTTTGGTTGGTTCTGGCTCCACTGAAGCCCGACACATCTGAACATAAAAATAGAAGTTGAGAACTCCTACACTTCCTGAGTGTGTGGGTTTTTATTCTTCTTCGTGTAAGGCAGCTTTGTTCACACTTCCCACCCCTCTCCCCCTCTAAAAGAGGCGACAACTCTATTCTTCATCACTGATGATAGGGGAGGAAGCAGGAGCTTTTCAGGCCAGATAGACAAAAATTTAGGGTGGATTTCCACAACAGCAGCAGTATTTTCCTGCTAAAGGTAACTATCTCTGTCTGTCTTTGACAGAAATCTAGTCCATGTTCAACCGTCCTGTAAGATTAACAAATTCTTTCTCAGATGGAGCAAAACCCTAAAGCTCTTAGAGCTGACAGCACCAGGACATGCCCACACAGGTTTTATGATAACCCAAAAAATGAAACCTGTTTAAAAATACTTTTTATCCACCACAAAGCCTCACAGTCAAACAGGCAAGAGCCACACGTCCAATGGGCTCTGCTACAAACAAGCTCTATGTTCAGACTTTAAACTGTTTCTTCAGTTTAAACAAATTTATTCAAATTAAACTCATATTTTTAAACTAACCTTAATGTAACTATGCTTACAATGAGACTCAGAAGATAAAAAAATAACATTAGCTTTCCTTAACCCAACAAAATAGATTTATTAACCTTTATTTAACCAGGCCAATCCTGCTAGGATGATGAATTTGTTTTTGAAAGGGAGGACTGGGCCTTAAGGTGACCTAAGGTTTTTATATGACTTATTTTATTTAGGCCATTGTTACAGAACAGCAGCTCCAATTCTGCAGATATGTCTGAAAATAAGAATCATCTCTTTTTCACTTGTCCAGTCAGTCTGCTCTTTCCAAAGCTCCACAGCCTGTTGGGGGCACTGCTGAGTCCAGCGAAGATGAATTAAACACACCTGAGTGTGAGAAACAAGATATTATCCAGGTGAGGCTACGTTTCCACATGTTGGACTAATGTGCACAATGAACAGAACCTCTGTCTGTCATTTCCCAGATCACTGCCTGCTTCATTTAGAAAGATTTCAATCTGCCTCCTTTCCTTTGGTCCAGAATTTTTTTTTTCTTTTCCAAACTTATAACTTCCCTTCAGAACAGTTTGGATTTGCAGGACCTGATCAGGTCTCATGGTGCCTGACTGGTTTCTGATCAGCTGATGGAATGAATCAGAACCAGCTTGGTCCAAACATTCCTCCTTGGTTTTCATTGCTGCATCAGCTGCGGCACTGCCTTATCTTTTCTTAGCATCTGAATGTTCACCGAATATATTTTAGTTTTAGGGGTACCCAGAGTTTTTTTTGCCTGTTTAAAGCTTGATTTGTATACATCCGATGAACTGTAATACCATCTCTGGTCCTGTGGTTGTGAACATGACGTCACCAGCATACAGCTTTCAGCGCCAGCATGGAAACAGAAAAGGCTCTAGAGAGAAATGTGACACCAAGCCTCCGTGTTAACAGAACCACTCATTGAGCTCCAGGCCTCCCTCACACTAAGCAGCTCTCACTGCTAAGGCATCACACAGTGCATGCAGTGTGCATGGACTGGACTGAGTCCAGGAACTCTCCAAAACATTCCTGTGAGAGTGTGCCGGCTGGTGGGATGGATGGTTTCTGGTAAACAAGCAAAGGAACAAATAATATCAGCAAAAAACTCTTATTTTATTGATAAATGGCTCCAGTCAGTCCTCAGACCTCTGCAAGTTCTGGTCTGTTTTCCAAATGCAAACAGATTGCTTTGAAGAAGCAGACCCTGTTTCTGCTGGGAACACAAAAATTAGGCCTCTTATTTTTAACTATAATCCCTTCACTGACAGCAACTGACTGCCAACTAACGCTCTCTGCTGCGGCGTCCAGAAATGTTTCTTGATGCTTAAAGTATCGCTGCTCCTGGCATGGTCCACTTTCTGTCTATTCTCTCTCAGCTTGGATCCCTAAACCCTTTTTTTTTGCTTTTATTGATGGTTCTCTGGTTTAGGTGAAGCACCATACTATATTAAAGTTTTAAAATAGATGAAGTTAAATCATTTTTGTTATTGAAAAGTTTTCTACAGATATAATTGCAAATCTTGTCATAATAAAGACAATAGTAAAAAAGATATCTGGTGATCCAGTTGCTGTTCTGAAGACTCCCTACACTGCAGCTCTGTGTTTCTGACTAGCATCTCTCTGAAGACTGGACTTTGGTTCTGCTGGGTACACACACACACACACACACACACACACACACACACACACACACACACACACACACACACACACACACATGATGACCATGGACTGATGCTTTGCCTCCATATATCATAGTGAGTTTATTTGCTCCATGGATTTTCTGGAATTCATTGAGCTGAAGTAGGAAGTGCAGAGACTGATTATGGATTCACTTAGCATGGTCTGCTGAGCAGAACTAAACACTCATCACTCAGACCTGATTAGAGGCCATGATGGTCTGACTGGAAGTGTGAGGAGATAAAATGCTCAGAAACACTGTGATACTACAAGAGACTTGGCAAACATGTCTGTTTTCTTGCTGGGCCAGAGAAAAATATTTCAACAATTTCTGTCTTGATTATAATACTCAGATGATCTGAGATGCTTTTTGTGTCTGAGAGAAGATATGTACTGTCTGCAGGTCTGTTTTGTCTTAAAAGCTCTAAATCAGGAACCACAGGGTTCTGCCAGCTCAGTACCATCATTTTAACTCCTGCCAACAGTGCATCCAGTCTATATGTGTTATATGGACCTGGAGAAGGTGTTTGACCATGTTCTTTGAGGTCCATTGTGAGGGGTGGGTCCGTTGTTAGGGGCCATTCACTTTCTATACAAGTTACAAGTGGTGCGAGAGTTTGGCTCACATTGTCGACAGTAAGTCGGACCCCTTCAAGGTGGGAGTTGGACTCTGCCGGGGCTGTCCTTGATCACAGATTCTGTTTATAACTTTTATGGACAGAATGTCTCGGTGCAGCCAGGGGACTGATGGAGTCTGGTTTAGTGGGCTCTTTGATTCCATCACTGCTGTTTGCAGATGATGTGGTTCTGTAGGTGTCATTGTGTTGTGATCTTCAGCTCTCACTGGAAGGGTTCACAGCTGGGATGAGGATCAGCACCTCCAAATCTGAGTCCATGGTCCTCAGTCAGTAAAAGGTTGATTGTCCTCTCCAGGTTGGGGATGATGTTCTGTCTCAAGTGAAGGAGTTCAAGGATCTTGGGTTTGTTGACAGTGATGAAAGGATGGTTCATGAGATTAATAGATGAATCTATTAGAAAAGGTTACAAAACTGAATGTCTGAATAATGCCCAGGAAACCCACCCCTGTTCTCAGTTAAAATGTTTTATTTTCAGATTTTAAAATTCCATCTCATTTTCAGAGCCTGTTTGTGGCCCCTGAGACTAATTAGAATAAAATTGTCTCCTAACTCTTCTGCTTCTGCTCTGCATGTCCTTAGCAAACTATAATATCTATAGAAAACCTGGTCCCACCCTTAGAGGTTCTCATTATTACATCAGCAGAGGAATGTAAATAGAAACAATACTTTTTTATCCTGTGGAAAAAAGACACATTAACTAGAGACTTGCTGATTCTCTTTTTGTTTAAAAGAAAGGATTACAACTAATCTCAAAGTATTATATATAAAACTGTATCTAAATTCACAGTAGCAAAATTTCCTTCAGTTTGGTGCAGCTTCTGCAGTTTTGTGGACTCATACCGGTCTGTTTTTGTGAGGAGGGAGGTGAGCTGTAAGGCAAAGCTCTCTGTTTAACAATCAGTCTACATTCCTCACCTATAGTCACAAACTTAACCAAAATATCAAGATTGCAAATACAAGTGATTGAAATAAATTTTCTCTGCAGGGAGCTGGACTCCCCCTTAGATAGAGGCTGAGAAGATCAGTTATCTGGGAGAGACTCAGAGTAGAGCCACTGCTCCTCCACCTCCAGAGGAGTCAGTTGAGGTGGTTCACCTGGTAAGGACGCCTCTTGGACGCCTCCCTATAGGGGGATGCTTCAGGCATGTCTGACTGGGAGGAGACCCCAACTCTTTCTAAAATTAGCTGTGAAAACACAGCTCTAAAAACAGTGCTGTGCTTCTTTTGGATTGTATAAAACCATATGACTACAACCTCAAGAAACTTGATCCACTTAAAAAAAGAAGCTTTTGGTCTCCTTTAAATTAAAGGCAGCAGTAGTGTGAAGAAAATAGGAAATTTTAAAGAACTGTAAAGAAAATGTGCCAAAAAATGCGAATTTACCCACTATTTCTACATTCTCCTCTGTAACTGAAGCTCTGGTTTCATTTAAAGTTCTGATCATCAGATATAACCTAACATTAATCTCCAGGATAGATAAGACCTCACTGGAAAACCTAGTCCACATCTTCATTTACAGCGTTGAAAAGATGGCTCCAATTATGTGACGTCTATATATATATATAGTTCTGAAGGGTTTTGACCTCCATCTACTTGCTGTTTCTATATTTATGCTCTGTGCGGGGCTTTGATTCCACTCACGTACAACCTCTACAACCTCTAGACTGGGAGGACTGGGATCTAACCTTGATCCTGTGATTACAGCTCTGAATAAAGGCTTCCTGCTGATTGTAACAAAAAGTTTTTATACTGGAGGGTCAGGAGTGTACGGAAGCAATACAAACACTCTAAGAATCGTATCAAGGACCATCTGTAGGATTCAAACATGCACTCAGAACTACAACCAACAAACTGCTATTTATACTCTGAGTCTTCAATGAACAATGTGGTCTGTTCTCAGTGCAACTCCTAGAAAGCTCTACTGCTGAACTCTCAGATCTCCTCCTGAACCCTCAGATCTCCTCCTGAACCCTCAGATCTCCGTCTGAAGCCTCAGATCTCCTCAAGACCCTTAGATCACCTTCTGAACCCTCAGATCTCCTCATGAAGGCTATGACCTCCTCCTGACCCTCAGTTCTCCTCCTGAAGCCTCAGATCTCCTCCTGAAGCCTCAGATCTCCTCCTGAAGCCTCAG
>JARVGW010000309.1:20683287-20694260 GCA_031762495.1 Anablepsoides rubrolineatus
TCCTGAAGCCTCAGATCTCCTCCTGAAGCCTCAGATCTCCTCCTGAAGCCTCAGATCTCCTCCTGAACCCTCAGATCGCCTCCTGAACCCTCAGATCTCCTCCTGAACTCTAAGATCTCTTCCTGAAGCATCAGATCTCCTCTTAACCCTCAGATCTCCTTCTGAAGCCTCAGATCTCCTCCTGAAGCCTCAGATCTCCTCCTGAAGCCTCAGATCTCCTCCTGAACCCTCAGATCGCCTCCTGAACCCTCAGATCTCCTCCTGAACTCTAAGATCTCTTCCTGAAGCATCAGATCTCCTCTTAACCCTCAGATCTCCTTCTGAAACCTCAGATCTCCTCTTAACCCTCAGATCTCCTCCTGAAACCTCAGATCTCCTCTTAACCCTCAGATCTCCTCCTGAACTCTAAGATCTCTTCCTGAAACCTCAGATCTCCTCCTGCAACCTCAGATCTCCTCCTGAAACCTCAGATCTCCTCCTGAAGCTTCAGATCTCCTCCTGAACCTTTAGATCTTCTGAATCTTCAAAGGTCTTTTTGATCTTCAGAGGTCCTCCTGAACCTTGAGAGCTTTTTCCTGAGCATGCTGCTGGCTGTTGTCAGTTTTCCATTTAATTTCTTTAAATGCTTTAGTTGTTAAAGTTCTGACATGTTTCTTTTTGTGATTATTTAGTTTTGATTTGAAACCTTCCTGACCTTTGAGGAAAGTTCAGAATCTCTTGATGTTTTTCTGCTAACATCAGAAGCACTACTGGCTGAAGATGAACAGCAGAGCTCCTGGGCTGCAGACTGATAGGAGTTTGAAACAGAGGAGCTCATTACCCGAGCAAGCTGAAACTAAAGGGTTGTTTGTAAGACCCTGCAGCTGAGGCCTCTAACTCTTGTTCCTCTCAGAATACAACACAACATGTTTGTGGCACAACTTTGGTGAAGTTTGAAATCTTAAAATGTTTTTCGTTTATCCGACAGGTGACATATTCAGAGCACACACTGGACAACTATCATAAATAAAAGCTCCACAGCCAGACTCATTTGTAATTCATCATTATCTGCTGAACTACAGCCATATCTGGGACACACACCATCCTGTCACAGCAGAGAGAGGCAGAACACGTCTGCAGGGACCACCATGTTTAATTAACCACATTCCTAAATGGAAGATAAGAGCCAGGATTTTGTTTATCAAAGGCCGATAAACCAGGTATCTGTTTGTCTGAGCAGCAAGCAGAGCCCCTGCACCAGGTTCCAGGTTTCTGGTAAAAAAAAAAGAATCCATGATGTTTGAAGGATATTCTTATGGATTATGATTTTAGGTTTTCTAGGAATGCTGATTTATTTTTCTCCACCAGTTGTTTATGCTCTTCCTCACATTTCCCCTCTTGGACTTATATGATGTATATGCAATTTTTAGTTGATCCAGACCACGCCCCACCACATGCAGCTCCTGTCCATCATAGGCATACAGCCTTTTCTCCTCAGATGGGCATGATGTGTCTTTCACCACACCTAGCACATGCATGTTTATTTCCTGGAGGTAAACCTTCCCCCATTTGTTCACTTCATCTGATTCATTCCTCTAAATTGGGTCTTTATGTGGTGATATGAATTTAGTATTTTTTTCTTTTTTCCCCACAGATGTTAAGCTTTTATTTGCCCTAACCTATTTCAGCTGAGGAAAGGTGCTGCTCACTAATTATCAGAACTGAACTTTTATCTGAGTCTTCATCAGAGCCTACTTGGATTAACCATCTCTGAAATAATCTCAGATTAGCCCTGCAGGATCAGGCTTTGTAACTGTGGGACCTCTGACCTCTTTAGATGGTTAAATAATTGTGTGTGTGTGTGTGCGCTGGGACATGTTTTTGCTACATCATGGGGACCATTTTTCAGAAAACCACAGCCTTGTGGTGACCCAGTGCCTGGTTCCCTCAGGTACAGATGCTCCTTTGGGGGATAGGGTGAAGGGTCAGTAGGTGTGTGTGCAAATAAAGGACTCCCTGTTTGAGGAAGAGTTGGCAGAGGCAGATCTAGGATTGATTTATTTAGATATTTTTTGATTTAGGAGAGGGGCCAAGTATTTGTTCAACATCCTTGCACACAAATCCCAGGTTTTGGTGAGGTGTATACATTTAACCAGTCACATCTTCAAAAATTTGTAATGTAACCGAATTAAAAAAAAGTGCACAGTAAATTATCTACCTATTTTCTAAATTCACTACCAAGTTTACATGCATTTTTACTGCACACAGATGAAATACTATCAAACATACATGTGAGAAAATCCAGTCATCATTTGTCAGTTGAAAGACTTTCTGCAGAAGAGAAGAGACTTCTGTAAGCTTGGTTCATGCTTGACTTTCCTATTTGACTCATTAGCACCACTAGTGTTTGGACATAGAACTGCATCCATCATCATCATCACTCACACAAGTGCCCCTTGTGGTCCTGTCCTTAGATCTGCCCTTGAGTGTTGTTTCAGGATTGATAAAGCTCAGGCCATCTTTACATTACTTCTTTTTTTAAACTATGTGTTTTTTTTGTTCTTATTTTTTTCTTTTATCCACATGTTCTAGCATAATTACTGAATACCTATGCCACGCGATGCAGATGACTGTTGTGCAAAACCTAAAGGAAACAACTGACAGCAGAGGAGAGAGAGGTTGACAGCAGGGAAAATGCACCTAACTTGTACCAGAGTGAATTACACCCTTCAACCCTCAGAGAAACTCAAACTGACTCATTCAGGAGGAAGTGTGTGTCCCCTTGATTTTGCTACTTGGTGGGGATGATTTTCAGGAAAATGCAGCCTTGTGGGGACTGGATGCTTCTTGTGGGGACCAAAGCCTGGTCCCCACAAATTCGGAGGCTGATTTTGGGTGGGGGAGTTCGGTTTAGGACCAAGATGTGAATTGAGTTTATGTTAGTTTTAGGGTCAGGTAGATTTAAATGGTCAGGGTTAGGATATAACATTTCCAAAAAATGAATGTAAGTCACAAAATCCCCACAAGGATAGAGAGACATAGTAGGTGTGTGTGTGTGTACAGGTTTTTCCTACAATGTGGGGAAAATTTTCTCAAAAAAGCAGCCTCGTGGGGACCAAAGTGCATTAATTTTAGGGTAAATGGTCAGAGTTAGGTTATAAAGTTTAAAATAAATGAATGGAAGTCAATGCACGGTCCCCACGGGGTTCAAGAACAAATGTGTGTGTGTGTACATGCTACAGTATGGGGACCATTTTCCAGAAAAACACAGCCTCGTGGGGTAGAGTTGTGATTTCTGGCCCGGGCCCAAGCCGGGTCGGGCCGAAATTATTTGCTTGATGGGCAGGTCGTGTTCGGGCTTCTAAATGAGAATGTACAAAGTAAAACTGTGTTAATCTACATGTTGTAAAAGAGGAGGAGGCAGAAGTTTATGATGGGTATTTTTAAACCTAAATAAAAGAATCACAGACAAGAGTATACATTTTCTGACAATGCTTCTGCAAAAGGAGAAGTCATGATTACTGAGCAGTATCTGCCAGTTCTCATGAGTTCTGAGGTCCTGTGTGCAAAGCCTCGTCTTTTATTGTAAGCAAGCAGGGAGTGGGAACAAGGATAACAAGTTTACAGAACAAGTTTTAACTCCAGGGGCAATCTGGAGTTTTCCACTCTTAGCAGATTACTCTCATGTTAGTGGAAAACAAGCAATTTGCATGTAAAGCTGAAATCATCTTAAGCAACTGCAGTGTAAGGATGTAGAATGTTTCTGAAACATACAACTCCCTTCCCTTCCAGGCGCAACAGATAACAAGACAGGTTTAACATGTAGAAATAGCTTCAAAGAGCATGATGACTTCTAAACTCCAACAGTTTACTTGTTGGATGAGGAAAGAAAGAAAATAGAGTGCTGAAATTAAGACTGTGAAAAGAAAATAGTGCAGTTCTTGCAGTTGTTTAACGCCCCGCCTGCCCAGCTTTACTCTGGAGGAGGATGCATGGTGGGTCTGTTGGTTCTGCTCAAGAGTGTGTGTGTGTGTGTGTGTGTGTGTGTGTGTTTCTCTCCATTTCAGTGTGTCCCTCACTCTGTGGGCATGATTAATGGGCAGACTGTCTGCAGTGGCTTCAGCGACCAAAGCCTGGTCCCCACGAGTATGGATGCTGATTTTGGGGGGTGTCAGGTGTGGGATGAAGGTTTAGGCTAGATTCAGGGTCAGGTAGGCACTGAGGTGGTTGGTTTTATGGTAAATAGTCAGGGTTAGGCTGTAGAAATGACTGGAAAATGAATGAAAGTCAAATCAAGATCCCCGCAGGGGTATAAGGACAAACGTGTGTGTGTGTGTGTGTGTGTGGGTGTGTGTGTGTGTGTGTGTAGGGGGAGTGTCAGGTTTTCCAAACCAAACAATGAAGGTTTCAACACTGGACCACAAACATGTAAAGAAAAACAAAGGGCAGATCTAGGCTGGCTCATGACTGACCCAGGATTCTTTTTTTAGAGTGTGGAAGGATGGGTGTGGTTTTTCTGCTGCTGCACAATGAGACTTGGATCATACTGATCCACAAACCTTGGGTTTAGATCTCATAGTTCTGCTCCCAACCATCTAAATACTGCTGTTTCATGAGCTATTTCTGATCACACAGTCACATTCTGGACAAACTGGGATCTAGCTGAGGAAGCCTATAACCTTAACCCTCTGAGGGGGAATCAGAACTTCATGATAAAAAATGATTTTGAATCATCTTTACTTGAAGTAATGGTCTTAATCTTCAGAGAGCTGGTTATTATTAGGACCGGTGGTTAAGAGAAGACATTCCCTCAGCTGCTCTAAACAGCACCACAGAATTAGTTTATGTGCTTCTTTCTTCAGGTCTTTTCTTTCTTTTTCACAGGATTGCTCATTTAAATTCACAGTTTGACCCGTGTTCCGTTTTTTCTTCTTCTTAGAGCTCTGAAGTGAAGAAAGTAGGCCATTAGGCTGCAGTGCTGCTTCTCTTCCAGTTCTCTACCCCCACCCCCTTTGGTACATTCGGCCTTCCTCACATCATCTTCATCAAGAAATTCAACAGATCTAAAAAGTTTCAGGAACCTTTTGTTCTTCTCACATCTGTCTCCTCATGACTGATTTGAAAGGGTTTACAGGAACTGTGTTGGTGCAGATTCTCTGTAGTTTTCAGGATTTTCAGGGAACATTACAATCATTCTGTTTTTTCAAAATGCAGCTGTGGAGATGGAGTCACTTCTAGGTCTGTCTTAATAACAAATTTTACTGGATGATAAACTGTCTCAGAAATGATTGTGGTTAACAATAATATTGTTTGGAGACTATTGAAACTCCACCACTGCCCCGTTTAGGAAGCTTACAGAAGTTTATGAAATTTTCATATTTAAAAAAAGTTCAGAACGGACCTGGACTAGAGATTGCGAAAACAACACATAACAGCTACACAGTTGCTGTTCTGTGTCATCTTTAATATTCCTTCTGTAATAAATTTGTAGATTAATGCTCCAGCCGCTCACTGGCTCTATGTCGTATCAAAAAAAAAGAAATCATCTCATTATAGCGAACCTGTGGCTCAATATTTTAAACACTAACTACAAAGTTGTTGTTTTGTGTCATTTTATAATATTTCCTTGGTAATAAATCTGTTTGTTGGTCAAATCATCACTGATTTATTCAGCTCATTATCATTTTGTGAGCGCAGAACCGAGGGTTGCTTTTACTACCTCTGCTCGCGGCTCAGGGGCACATCAGAGGTGGGCTTATTTTACTCGCCTTTCCTCGTGTGTTTTTCTGAATGCTCGGAGGAGGACAGAACACACATCAGTCCCAGACTGAGCTGTCTTCTGAATGAGGCTACATAGAAGTGATGGAGCATTCGCTGTGGCCACCCCAAGACTTTGGAATATCTGACCTCTACTCGTTTGTACAGCTCAGATTATACAATCATTTAAAGCTCAACTAAAAACTCATCTCTTTTCTCTGGTCTATGAATGATTGTGTATGAGATGCTTAATTGTTAGTTTGAAATATTTACTCTGTTTTGTTTTTTACTTTTATTGCTTTGAAAGTTTAAACCTCAACCTCCTAAAAAGTCTGAAACTGATGAAAGTTTTTTTGTAAGACTTGGTGAAAACCAGCAGTTCAGTGAGACTGCAACAGATTTTTATTGTCTGTTTTCATTCAGATAGGTGGAATAAAACCTGCTGAGCTGGAACTTAACCTATAATCAACTGATTTCACCTTAAAAGCTGAAATACTGTTTCACTTTGTTTCATGCTGTATTTTATAAAGATAAATATTCACCTGAAACATTTAAATGAAAATAACACTTCAGAGGATCAGTTAATCAGTCAGAAACAGAAGAGAAATTAAACTTATTAATGTAGCTCCTGTAGTTTTTTCTTGTATCTGTTAGAAGAGAAGAATGGGATGATTTAGGTGGTTTTGTTTATTTAGTTGATGATGAAGAGCAGGCTCTGATTGTGCAAAGCAGCTCAGCTGGACTAATTTTCTTTTTCTGGTCTCCTGAGGTTAATCTGATGAAGTAGCAGATGCAGCGGCTTATTAACCTGGAGCCACCTGAAAAGAACCTGAAACAGGACCACAATCTGAAGAGAACCTGACACAGAACCACAACCTGAAGAGAACCTGACACAGGACCACAACCTGAAGAGAACCTGACACAGGACCAGAACCTGAAGAGAACCTGACACAGAACCACAACCTGAAGAGAACCTGACACAGGACCAGAACCTAAAGAGCACCTGACACATGAATATGTGTCCTGCAGTGAAGAAGCAAACATGATATGTCATATTTGCTTCTTCTCTGCAGGACACCAGAACTACTAACAGTCTGAAATAGGAATACAACCCAGTAAGAACTAGCAACAGTCCAACAGAACCCAGTAAGAACCAGCAGAAATCCAACAGGATCTAAATAGAACCAGCTGCATTTGGACACAACTTTATTTTTTTGTTTTTGTTTTGCCATGTCCTGGATGAGTGAAAATCTACACCAGCAAACTGTTGAAAAAGCAACATGTACAAGACTAAAATTCAGCAAGTTCCCATATGAAACCAACTAAAGATTAGAGCAGACCCATATGACTCCACTCTGGTCTCGTGACCTGGTCTTACCTCTCATATTCCAGGTTGTCGTGATCACAGCGAGCGTCCTTGTGCTTCTCCCAGTCCTTGCCATGACGGCACGTTGTCAGAGAAACAATGTCCTTTCCGTTATGAATGTGATGAAGAGCGTTCCTGGTGTCCGAGCCAATGCCTGTAAGGTAACGCTTTCCTTTGAACATCAGCAGGTACTTCCTCCGTGGCGGGGTGGTGTTCCTCAGCAGCCAGCCCCGCTCCCCACCCTTCTGCGGGTGGTCCTTTGAAAAGAGCGGAATGGAGACATCAAAGCCTGGCCTGAAATGTTCCGCGTTCAGGCTGGCTTTGGCTAAAATGGCCTGACCAATGTTGAAGCCCAGATCCTCTGTGTAGTTGGGCCAGGTACCTGAATACAGATTAAAGATTAGGTGGTTCCTCCCATCGTTCCACAGTGGGTAACTCCAAATGCGTTCATCTACATGGGGCACAAACTGTCCCGACAGCTGGTCCCGATCCAAAGTGTCGATGCCAAGCACAAACAGGCATGCTTCTCGGGGGTCAGATGTGTAGTATCGAGACTCAGCTATAGACGTCAGGATCTTTCTGTAGCTCTCTGACACGTGGTCACTTTTCTCCAGCGGGTAAATGTACACCCTGAAGCCATCTCTGCCTCTGCGCTGACACCGAGAGTAGTCAAAGCATGTCTCCATGCGGCAGCGGCTGTCTTTATAGATGGCTGGCCACACCTGGTGCCGCTGCTGAGGTGACTCCGACATGCCGGGGTCTGTCTGGAGTTCTTCCAGGTGGGCATAGCGAGGAAGGAAGGCCTGGTCAGTCCAATTGGGCCAGTGGTGCAGCACATCTGCCCGGTGGCGTGTCAGCAGGCGCAGCAGCTGGATTTGAACTCCCCCACTGCTGTAGAATAAGATCAGCCAGCAGCACGCACACAAGCCCAACAGAAAATACTTCTTACGTGCCTGCATGGAGGCCGCCAGTCTTCCTGCCTCTTCCTACTAACACTCTCTGGTCTTCTGCTCCTTCTCCTCTGCCCCTCAGCTCTGCAGCCTCACTGGGGCCAACTCAGACTCTAACAGGGAGCTGCTGACGATGAACCATGTGTTAACAAGAACATCATTTCCTCTCAGTCCTCTTCATGTTGTAGAAAAAAGCTGGTCTGAGATATTGACCCTCTTCTCAGGCTGTTGAGTTGTTAGGCTGCCTCAGCAGAGGAACGAATGTTTCCTCTGCTGTCCATCCTCACTCAGGACTGCCTCATGCTGTCTGCAGGGCGTCTCCTGGGGAGAAAAGAGCAAACAAGAATCCACATCAGTTCACAAACAGAGCACCTCTGTCTACATTTTGCCATGACCAACATTTCTTAGAGAGTTGCAGATTGGATTGGACAGTCAGCACACATTCACATTCAGAACACACAAACACACAGCAGCAGAGGAATTCAGGCAGTTCAGTACGAACCAAAGCAAATTATGAAGGCGTTCAGCATCAAGGGAACATCGAACCATTGATTATTGTGTTTATAATCTCACAATGATAACAGCATTAATCAACAGAATGAAACATTTGACAGCTTGACTTTAGCTGAGGACTGAGACATTGCTACACTAAATGTTTTATGGTTGAGACAAACAGTATCTAAAGCAGAAGAAGAATGTTTCTATTGAATTTAGAAAGATTCAGTGTTTTTAGAAACAGCACTCTGATGAACTTTCTAATATATTTCTGTGGAGAACACAACCCTCAGTAAAACCCAGCAGTGACACAAAGGCAGCTTTCAGGCTTCACCTCTACATTCCTCCTCAGCAGCTTTACCTTCCTGCTCTGCTGGCACTTTCACCAGCAGAAGGCTGCTAATAAGAGCCAACAACCAACACTCTGCGCTCTCACAGTGAGACAGGAAGCAAGGATTAATGCTGAAATCTGTTAACTGACAAACATTCTTCATTTCTTTGTAGAACACTCATCGTTTAGCCTACAACAGAACCTCCTCAGACCCAGCAGAGAACATCCATCATCAGAGACAGTACAGGAAGCTCTGGTTGCTACTCAGAAACATCCAGAATATTTCATCCTTAGACGTACGGTTCAAACAGAGAATCATAGTTTCACTCTCAAAAGAATCCTTTCAGAACAAATACAGACAGCAGCAGAGTGAGGAGATGTGGTCAGTTTAGTCCCTGATGAGGCAAGTTTCCATGTGACTTTTCTGTTCTGCAGTTTGGTTTTTAACAAAACCAATACCAGCACCTCCTCTAAGCTCCTTGTTTGAGTTCAGTTTGGTACTTTAAACCAATAATCCTGATTTCCTAAATGAAGTCAGTCTGTAGATTCAGGTTCTGTCAGATGATTTCCTGCAGCATGAATGGAGTCAAAACCTGAATCTGCAGAGTTGTTGAGATGTTCAGGAGGAGAGATGAAAAAAAGAGAACTTATCAGAACATGTTCCCTATAATAACTAAGATTTATTTTAGTTACTATGGTGTGTTGTATGGTTTTAGTCTGTGTCTGATGTCCTTATGTTGTCATGATTACTTTAAAGACTTAAAGCCTGTAAACTAAAATAAAAAGCCACAAATCTATCTGGTGACTACATCCCAAAACACAATGAAAACATTTTAGATCCACACCAGAAAGTGTTTAATCTTCTTCTGATCCTTGTCCAACTCTCCCAGTTTTTAAAATGTAACGGACAAATGACAGATTGAGTTTTATTTCCCAACACAACAGAACAAACCACAGGCTGCTGTTTACCATTTACAGCTCTGATCCTGTAGATTTGCATTGATAGTCTCATTTGGTCAGAGCTGACTCAGCAAGTCTGCAGAAACTGCAGATTATTATTCAGTTTAATGGTTTGTCATCAGGTGTCCGCTCACTACTGGAAGATGTTTTCACACCAATGCTCTTTTTCATTAGCTCAATGTGTTCCTGAAGAACCACCATCCTGCTGTGTTTCCTGCTGAGGAACCACAGTCCTGGATCTGAACCTGCAGAGATCATCTCACACCAACAATCAGCTGAATCAGAAATGATTTTTCCTGCAGGTGAAATCACCTGTTTGTGTCTGACTCAACAAAACAACAAACTATATGCTGCTTCCTCTGTGTTCAGAGTTCTGACCAGAACCTGTTTATAAATTCAACCCTAAACCTAAGTTTAGTTTGATCCTGTCTTTGTAAAAATGACACTATAGCTTATCCCTAAAGTTTAAATAACCTCTTCACTTTCTCTCTCACTATCTAACCTCACTCACTCTCCCTCCTTCCGTTTTTTAATACAAGAGACTAAAATATTCAAAAATAACAGCCTTCTTCCCCTGAGAGCCTTTTCTACATTTTCATATTAATGACAGCATTTTCTCTGGGTTCAGAGAAATCATGCCTTCTTTCATCACTGACTGTCTAGAGGTTTGTAATTAATGGTTCAATGAGGTGCAGCAGCCCCGTTTGTTTCTCTCAGCTTTATTATTATAAACCGTTCTCAGCAGGAGCAAAAACAGGCAGTTTTCAGCTTGTTTACAAGCTCCACAGAGGAGCCAGATGAAGGCTGCTTACAGACTGGAAACTACTCTGCATATACACCCAACTCAAATAAACCTGACTCAGCTAAACCTGACACAAATTTTAATTTTGTTGACCACCAAAATTACTGACAATCCAGGGTTAAGTCAGATAGACAGACAGACAGATCTCAGTGCTGCATTTGATACAATTGATCACAATATTTTATTACAGAGACTTGAATTTGATATTGGGATTACAAGAACGGCTCTAAAATGGTTTAAGTCTTATTTAATTGACAGATTCCAGTTTGTTAATATTAATAATAAATCATCTTCTTACACCAGAGTTAGTCATGGAGTTCCTCAGGGTTCAGT
>JARVGW010000321.1:0-11611 GCA_031762495.1 Anablepsoides rubrolineatus
AAATAAACTAATAAACTAAACTACCACAACAAGTTTTAGCATAATATCCTGAAAACTGACTTAAAGCAATTTTGTACAGCAATCAGCTGGTGGTGACGCCATCTTGAATCAGGTTGGTTCCAAAAGTGAATCACTTCTTCATCTCCACTTTTATTAAAAGTTGTCTGCTGGAAAAGCATCTCAATCATGAGCTATTTTGCTTATAGACAACACATAAATACACACACATGTTGGGTTTGTTTTTATCCTCATGGGGACTTTGCATTGACTTCCATTATTTCCAATACTTATAGCTTAACCCTGACCCCTTACCCTAAACCGATAATCCCCACCCAAAAACAGCATTTTGTACCTGGGGACCAGGAGTTGGTCCCCATACAGAGCACTGAGTCCCCACAAAGCTGTGTTTGCATAAAAAAATGGTCCCCATGATGTCCACACACACACACACAGACACACACACACAGACATGAGCAAAAACACAATTGTTCTCCTTTACCTGTCAGTGACAGGAGATGAATATTTGCCTTCTTTGTGATTAACTTTTAAAGTTTATTTTCTCTAAAGCATACTCCAGTTTTTCTGTAAATTTGTGTAATATTGTTTATAAGCTACAATAATTTAAAAGCAGTGAACAAAATAAAGTAAAATGCATCAACAAAACAAATGAATCCACCATCATGAATAAACTCTAAATTACTCTAATATGTGTATGTTTTGCATGAAATTTTACAAATTCACAGCTGTCATTACTATTTTTTTTTAAAAAAAATAGCTTAATTGTGTTTGAAAATTGGCTAAAATTGAAACACAATTCTGCTCCAAAACATTACTGGATGATTTACACCAGAAAAAAAAAAAGAAAGAAATGGTAAAACTGTCAAATGCAGACAATAGAGAAGATGCTTCGAAGCTAGTTTTGAAGAAAAAATGATGCCAGATTTATTTGTTTGTTTGTTTGTGTTTTATTTTTTTTTTCAGGCCTGATACAAGAAAACACAAAAGAAAATGAGTGAGACTTCAAATTAACTATTAAAAACCAAATAACTCCTCTATTGTTGAGTAGTAATCTAAAAGAACATGAGCATACGAGAAGAGAATCTTTGATTTACAGTTTCGGCTGCATGTTTCAACGAGAAGAAATTTCAGAAATAGCTTTCAATCTTTTGTTTAGATGTTAGGCTATATGCTGAGAAAGTCTGCTTTTTTCTTGCACAGTAGTAAAAAGAAAAAGTGACTCTTTGGCAGTTTAGTAAATACAGGCCCTGCTCTCCGCCCACACGTGGTCCCCTCAGCCACACACTAAGGCTCGGAGTAGTTATAAAAGCCAAAAGGGTGATTAAAAAAGCAGGAATAATGGCCTCCACAAAACTAGGAATGCATTTAACTGCTACACCGGCTCCTGAATTGTTCAAAAATCAGGCTGCTGCCATTAATATCAGGAACGCTTTTTGCCTTGTCTTGAAGGAGCCACATTACAAAAGGGTTCCCAATTACTTTCAAAAGAAACCAACCCTGGGAAACACGAGAAGCGCCGGCAGGATGTGCTCCTGATTTATGATTTATGTCTCAAGACGACCCGGGAGGATTTCAGTCAGGCATTTCTAAAGCCGTGCTGACCGACCCGCCAGTTTAACATTGTGAGAGAGCCACAGATCCCTCCAAATCCAGGATTAGAAAAGTCAAATATACAAACACCTTCACCTCTCCGCTCTTTCTTGGAAGGAAGAGAGAGAGAGTCCGAAAGACCAACTAGTGGCTGCTAAGCGTGCCCAAACCCCAAACCCCATCACTTTCCTCATTACGGGAGCTTCATGGCTCTTAGGGCTGTGTGCTTTATCTGGGATTTCACATTTTCCAGCCTGCCACTTGACATCGCTCACCAAGCCTGCCAGCAATCAAGCAGCAGAGGGCAACAGTGTTATAAAGCAGCTGTGGGCAGCACCTTGAATTGAGAACTGCACATCACAGCCACTGGCCCCACTAAGATTCAGTAATTACAGGCCACACATCCCATTATGTCTCCAACTCTAAACCCAACATCATACTCTGACCTGGCAGAATAGGTGGCGGGAGGCAAGCAGGGGGGGTGGGCTGGATCAGCACCTCAAAAAAGGCATTGAATAAAGATACAATAACTCATAACCACTCAACATGGAGCATCCCATTATGTTTTCATGCTCAGCGGGGGGAGTTTGTGTGTGTGGGCGCTTGCGCAAACAGTGTGCGCATTGTATTTGTGTGTGCCTAATTGAGAGGTAAGCAAAAAAAAAAAAAAGTTGCCTTTAAAGTTGCCAATAAATATCCTGCCAGTAATGTTAAACACCTGCCCGTAAAGCTCAGAGGAATGCTAAATGAAACCAAGTTGCAGAGCCTGTCTCCTGTCTGGGGTCTAAAGTCAAGGCAGCAGGATTTGTAATGGCTGTAACCAGGATTATGGAGTTCAAGCATTACAGGCAGGAAGCGAGAAAAAAACATGACACAGAGAGAGGGAGCACCGCTGCCTTCTCTCCGTCCATCGGCCGGCACAATGAACTGTGTGTTCCCTTTTTTTTTTACAGTACAGATACGCTCCAGATTATTCCTCAGCTTTAGCTGCAGAGCAGACTCTTGGCATCAAAACATGTCAAAGCTCATCATGGCAGCAGTTTTCTTTTATTTTAATTTTTTAACATTGCCTTTCGCAAGCCGAATGATCAAAGCTCCTCTAGGAGTGTTGTATAACACTATTGGACACATGGGTGTTTACCTGAAAAGTGTTCCCAGTTTTTTTATGTGTAAGCCAGACAAAAATAAAAAATAAAATAAAATAAAAAGGCAGATGATTACTTCAACTCAAAATATTCTCTCATGAGCTTCCCTATCTAACACACTATAAACCATCAATACAGACACGAAACAAGGCGTATCACCCACCACCTTTTGTGTTTTCAAAATAAGATTATTTTATGGTAAGAAATGCAAATATTATAGCTTTATGGTCAAGCTTTGAGTGCTAAATATGATGTGGAAGAAAAATATTCAGCACTCGCTTATGTTTACATAAGTAATCAGAATAAACAGCCAATCAGAATATTCTGATCTGATTCATTTAGATGTGAATCGATTTGCCATCTGAATGAGAGGAGTTTTGCCGATTGATAATCTAAACGGCGTGCATGTAAACATTCTGATCATGCTTGTTGTGGTAAACTGATGTAGCTTCCCCTGGCTAGATGCTAATATGTCAGGGAAGCAAAATTATCAAAATTATCGAACTTTTTGGTAGTCAAAATTGTAGGAACACCAAGTTTGTTTATTTTAATGTTTGTTTATTATCATCACGAAAGTAGAACAGTCTGATTTTTAGGGAAATTTCTTCTATTCAGAATAAAAGCCTGGTGCATGTAAACACTCGTCGTGATCGGATTAATTAAATTTGTGCCCATATAAAAAAAACATTCAGATTATTCAATCCGATCAAAGAATTTTGTGCAGGTAAACCTAGTGATCTGATTTACACTTCTTATTTAAGAGTTGAGTTTGCTGATTGTTACAGGAAGACAACTTTGGAGAGTCTAAAGGGGTGAACGTGAGGCCCTGACCCCCAGAAGCCAGAGAGACGCCATCATTTGGCCTCAGCCCATGGCTCCGACTCTCCCCTCTTCTCACGCTGCACCTGTCGCACACCAAAAGACCCCCCGCCAAGGCCCCTTTCACCACCAAGAATATACGTCTCCTCTCACGCGTCCAAGTCTGGCTAATTACCCCTGGCCTCAAACTGTCCTCCAAATGCCACGGCGCGATGGGTATGTTTAGCTGCTGCTCCCTTCTTTAGCTCTCGTCCCCTCCTTCTGGCGGATTTCCGCTCCTCGACAAACAGGCTGACCGTGCAGGGGCATTTACCTCCAGAGTCACAGGGAGCTCCCTTTAACCCGGAGATTAAGCACTGCTGTCTACACGCAACCATGAATAATGAAGCTATCACTGCAGACAGGCAGGCAACAGCAGCGTGAGTTATATTCAGCAGGAATCCCACAGGCTGCTTCACACACGTGCCAGGCGTAGCCGTACAGTTGTAGCTCTACTGTAGAGCTTATATCAGAATGCAGAGAGCTCATTTATAACTCTTATTTTGTTTGTTTTATATAAGACATGTAACTATAGCTTTCCTGATACATTTTATTAGTTTACTTTGATTTAAAAAGGATGAAGGTGCTAAAAGGTGTGATAAAAGTCATTAACAAACAACTGTGAAGTATTATTTAAAAGTCAACATTATGAAAACTCACTTAAATGTGCTTATTTTAACACCTGAGCTGCATTTTTAGAAAACTACAGATCAGTAAAGGTCACATCCACAACTTTGAGCTACTAACTGGCAGCAGAAATTATTTTGACACGATTTTGTTTTACTATGCATGTTTGACTACGTGGATTATCATAAATAACTGCTGTTAAAAGTTTATTATATGTTCTGTATATCTTGTGAAAAGCTGGACAGCAGATGTTCACAGGCAGCCTGTTCAACATCTGTCCATCGGCACATCTGTTTGAGAAATGCAACTTAAGTTTTATTTGAAGATAAGAACCATTTTATCGAAGTTACAGTTCTTACGTCTTCTAAAAGAAATGTGATTCGACTGTCTTGAAAAACACCAAGAATGTTGTAAAGAAAATGAGGATTTAAAGAAGTCAAAGGGATAGTTATATTTATTTTTTATATACAGTACAGTGCAAATGTTTTAAACCGCCACTTATTTCTTGCTCTTTGCAGTCAGACGTTTTGTCACTTTTTTGGAGCGATTTTATTCTCTGTCCAATTCATCTAAAACATGACACCATGCAAGCTGCAGAAAAGTAAGGAAACAGCTTTAGGACAAAAAGGAAAAATCAAAACTAATAAAACAATTTTAAGAAATAGTGAAAAAATAAAACAGCAAAGATGAGTTTTTTTCTTTAGTTGTCTGGAATTCAACTTGCTTCAAACTGTTTTTTTGTGTGTGTTTGTTTTTTCATAGCTTTTATTGAATAAATGATAAATCTTCATGACAAGCTGTTTTTAATAAGGTGTAGCTTCAACAATGAATCTTTATGTGCAAGAATGATTATTAATTGGATTAACAAAAAGGATGCAAACTTAAATTTAAGAAAAAGTCAATAAATAAAAATATTACCACCTAAGCAAAACTATTTCCTCTAAAGCCATGAAGAAATAAGGGACGACTCAAGACTTTTGCACAGTATATTTCCTCATAGATTTTTTTTTCTTATTTGTTTTAAGGTTTCTTTTCTTTAAATGTGTAGGAAAACACTCCATGCCGTGTCTTGTAAGCACTGGCAGCACCTGACGTCAGGTTGGATAATGACAGGCACCACGTGACTGCTGCGCTCTGCCTGGACTCAGCAGGGTCTGTCAGAGCTTCCCCGGTGAGGACGGCACACACACACACACACACACACACACACACACACACACACACACACACACACACACACACACAGGCACGCACACGAGCGCGCGCCGGGCGGATAAAAATAGCTGTCATCCGACTGTTAAGGAGACGTTTACACACAAGCAACTTGTTCAACTTCGTCTGTGTCGCTTTTTAAACTCTCATCTTTTCTGTATAGTTTTTGTTTTGATCATCCTCCCCGTTTATGGAACCAAAAAATGCGCAAAAACGCACCGGATAACATCGCGCGGCAGTCAATCTTCACTCCTCCTGCACATGCAACTCTAAATATGTTTGTTTGTTTTTTTCTCTCCCTGTTGCGTTTGCGCATTTTAAAGAGCAACAGCGACTAAATGTCTTAAATCCACGCAGCAAGTCCTCTCGCCTCTGCTACGCGCTGCGTCACCGCGGCTCAGACGGGGGGCAAAACTATGGCACCATATCTGAACTTGCATGGATGAGAGAGTGACGGCATCAAAGCAGCAGGCGACTCACTCTGCCTCGCGTGCGTCTGTCTGTCTGTCGCGCCTGTGTGACATTCTCCTGCATCCCTCAGAGGGCATCACTTTGTGGAGCCGATGCGAGAGGCATCCTCCTAAAACCAAATATAAATTTAAAAAAAGAAAGAAAAGAAGAAGAAGACACCGGTCCTGGACATCCTAGACAGCTCGTCCTGCGACATATTTCAGTTTGGACTCGCTGATGTCACTTCCTGCCTGGGTGAGCCAGTGCAAACGAGCCCGGGGATGTGGAGGGGTGTTCGGAGACGCGAGGCGAGAGGGGGGCAGCTCGTGCCAAGTTCACAAGGTCACGCCGGAGCGCAATATTCCACAGGCAGGCGAGAAGCGCGCTTCCTCTGTAAAATGACAGCCATCATGTCATCTGGCTCATTCCGGCGGTGTTCTATACTTTTCCATAAACAGTCACATCCACATCCTCCTACCCTCCCGTGTGATGCGCTGGCGAGGTTCATTTCCTGGTACGCTGCATACGCATTTACGGCCACATTATGCAACATCATTGCACTCTGCACATACATCACTTCTGATGGGCATTAATAATAAACAGACTGAATTTAAGACAATATAAAAAAAAACACATTTTTTATTTCTTAAATCTTTGTTCAAGTCAAATAAGAACCAGGTCAAAAACATCTGATTTTATTTGATCTTCATTTTGGCCTCAGTTTCCGTTTAAGATTTAAAGCCAAGTCTGCTTTAAGGATATCTTCTGACATCTATTAAAGATTTTTTTTGTTAAACAGAGTCATAACAGATATATTTTATTCTGGGTGCCAGGAGGGGAGTGATCAGTCATAAGCGCAAAACCTGCAAAATGCAAGGGGCCAAGAGAGATATCTCCTTTCCTCACCTATTCCTCTTTACCTTTGAACCCAGGCCCAGCGGTCCATCTCTGATCTACAGAACGTCTCCTCTTACCCCCTCATCCTCTCCTATGCAGGCCCCAGAGATGGATGACCATCAGCGTGCCAGTGCTTCACAATTCTTCAATTTCCTGCCCAGGAAGAAGAATTTAGGAGGTTGATCAAAGTTCAGAGGAACAGTGTGGTGCCTTAGCGCCGCAAAACAAGCCCCCAGCTTCGTGCCGCCAGCCCGAGGATTCAAGCACTTTGGTCTGGAACATTCTAGAAACTCTGGTCCTCTGTGTGTCAACAAAACAACTCCTGCTGCTTCTGCCTTGACTGAGAGACACGAGGAGCACGGGGAGGACTTGGACACCCAGCAACCTCCCCGAGTGTAATATTTCAAAGAATTTCAAGGGTGGATATTCTGGCTGGAGATTTCTTTCAGTCACAAAAGACCATTATTTGGATTTGCTATAGCATCTGTTCCTTAAATCTTATAAAGTGCACTAAAAACAGTTATTGCCACACTTCAGCTATACAACAAAACCCTTTTAAATCATTAAAAACAAACTGTAACGTGTTAAAGTCACACAAACACTTTCTTTTTTTCTTACTATAATAAAAAAAAAAACGTGTTACGAAATGAAATAATGAAGATGTGTTTGACTTTGTTATCTGAATTTGTTGTGTTTACATGTTACGGTGATTTGGAGGAACAGGATTATTCACATTGTATCAGTGTGACTAAAGAGGGCAGATATCCAGTGTGTGAGAGCGCACAGAGCCTGTGCACAACAACTCTGTGTGGAATCTAGTATTTTTGATAGGATGACACTCTCATGTGGCTTTGTCATCTGTACACTATTGGCTGGATGGAGGCGAAGGACGGCGGCAGGCAGGAGGAAGTAGGCAGTGCAGCCTAGTGGTGGAAGAGGGGTGTGTGGAGGAGAGGGGTGTGCGCCATGACTCACTGAAAATACACACTCTCTGTCTCACTAATAGACACACATGGACACGGCGCATACAGTTGAGCCCACATGCCTTGTTAATACACTCACATTCATTTATCTCCTTGAAACACGCGCTCTCCAACCTCTAACCCATTATTTCATCAAACATCCTAAACACCCAACATAGTGTTTTGGGTTTAAAATAACATAAATCCCTGCAGCCCACCCACATATTGAAGCTCTAACAGGGGGGGGATTGTTGTGTCAGCCCACCCTCCAAGTCTCTTTCAGCCCCGTGAACCCCTATCTTTGCAGCTCACCTGCCACTACGTCCTGCACAAATGGTCAAAATGTCAAAGTCAGGATAGCCTACTTAATCAAAATGATCAGAATTTGCCTCCAGCCCCTCCTCCAGATGTGATGCATCAGAGACTGGAAGGAGCTGGAAGAAGGGGAGGACTTTACAGAGTTGGGAGGGCGGAGTCAGTTGTCAATTTTGGTGAAAAAAATATATATAAATAAATAAATACAAGAGGACCACAGTGTAGATCAGCATCACCAGAGGCCTAGCAGCCAAAGCCCATTTTGCCTTGAAGGGGATTAATAATGAATTAGGGCGCTCCCACCCCCCTTCTAAAACGATATTCATGCATGCTAATGCATCCATTATTTATAGTGTGCATGGAGGCTGGCTAGTCATGGCCACATGCAAGTGGGAGGGATGTGAAGATGAAATGACGAGGTGGGGGTCTGCCCCCTCCCACGTGAAGCTCTCGGGCTCTGGAAGCAACATCCGCCCATTGTGGCTGGGCTGGAGCTGGATGGGGATGGAAATGGGTGTGGATTTTGGAAACGTAGGGGGAGGTGGGGGATGCCAGACAGGCAGCTCGTGCATAGAGAGCGGGCCGCCAAGTGTTGTGGGGGGAGGGGTGGATTAAACAAATAAATACATGATAAGAAATAATCATGCCAGAGAGGGTGGGTGCGAGGGAGACAAAGAGGCTAAGAGGGATGAAAGGGGGGGTGTTAGTTAAGTCAGACAGGATTTACTGTCTGAACTGACCCGTTCTTGACCAAAAACCCAGATGCAAGACAACTTTGTTGGATGTTCTTTTGGTTTGACCAACGCATTCGGCAGCTCAAACTGATGATATTCTCACTAGGGTTGATTTATTTTTAATCAACTCAAACTTAATTCATCACATAAAGTTATTCCAATTTTAATCCCACACCCAGCAGATAATACAAGTTTTGCTGATTTAATAAAGTTTCACAAAAAGTTGATGCAATATAAGCGAAAAAACGAAAGGTGGTAGGATTGTGAAATAGAGTGCGAAGCCGAGGAAGAGAAACAAAAGGCTGAGCGTCTTTAATGTGCACAGCATGTCAGATATGTGGCGATGCTGCGCAGACAGGAGCGAGGTGAGCAGAGTGATAAGATAAAGCAAAAAGCACAAGGCAGATGAGCTTTCTACCCCACTGATCCGCGTATTAGCATAGATACAGCGTCACAGGCATGGCAGGGAACTGGTGTTCAGGAGGTGACATCAAGACCGCGGACTCATCTCCATAGATATCACCGGGGCCATGCAGGTAAATCGTACATCACGCTTATCTAAGCTGTGTCTGGAGTGCATTACATTATGCTAACAAGCTGCCACCCTAAACTTCAGTAATCCTTTTCGGTGATTAATTCTTAATACCGTTTCGCCTGTCCCCAAAATGAGGATATAAAGAGCTGCTTAATTTTTTTTTTCTGCCACAGTGATTGCTGTGAGTAGAAAAGTTACTCGGTGGCTGCTTGAATGGGAAAAGTACAGTAACTTTAAAATTATTGGACTGATGTAGGGTGCATCAATTGCAGTTTTCTGGCAGATCACTGATCTTTCAAAAGCCTGACCTGCTGATTCCAAATTTGGCTGATACTGATTTTTATTTATAAAGATGGCTCCACCACAACTTACTTTGGCATTATATGAATTGCAAATTAGGATCTTTTGCTCCTCTTCTTTAATTGCATATTCAAATGGCCTACATGGCTGCTCTGTGTGACTGTTGTTAATAACGCATGTTCAGATGTGGCCTGGTGGACGGGTCTGTCAGTCAGCCCTCTCTCACGACAGAGCAAAAGGGGACAGTGGATGATTTTAGGACCTTTGCGGATGTACATAAAATCGGTGGATAATATCGGCTTTGGTGCCCAAAATTAAAGAAATTGGGCTATTGGTGCACCTTTATTTAGCATCGCTTCCTGCTTTCTGTTGAGATATATGGATCAAGAGGTTATCAATCTCGTCTGTGTCCACTAGTTCTAAAAAGTGCTCAAAATAAAAATATTTAGGTAGAAGAAATCTTCCAATAAAAATACAATTTTACATGATAAATGAGAAAAGGCAATCATAAATGAGCCATATGGTTTGGAAACAATGTAAAGGCCAGACACCTATTAAAGGCTTACATGCAACATGTTTTCTCAACAAGTAGCACCAGAGGCGAGACCTCCCAGAAGGGACAATCAGCATTGTGCAAACATTGCAACCTTTGTTCCCCCAACAAACACAAGGTGAGGCACTTAGTAGCGAAACCTCAACCCCACACAGGAAAAATCCATAAACATTGGAATGATGTCAAAACAACAGTATGAGGTTTGACGGTTTTAATTTTCCACTGCTCAAAGTGAAATTGGCTCCCGCAACATTTCCTGCACCCCTGGGGATTTTTTATAACAAATACAACAGCAGTTTAATTATACATGTGGGCACCGTCATAAAAGCAGAACCATTAACCAGCATCTTGTTAAAACAGAGGACCTGCCTTGAAAGTGCAAGAGTCGTGTTTTTTTTTTTTGTTTTTTTAATTGTTTCACTCAGTGTCCAACTGTCATGGCAGATTGGCACCAATTAGTCAAAATATGCAAAAATGAACGGCGCAGCAAATACATGGCTCATGCAAGCAGGCTCGGTCTGAATAAACAAACTAATGACCACTAAAAGTAACTTTGATCGCCGATGCACCATTTATGATAAAAGCAAACTATTCAAATAATACAACTACAGAGACTTTTACTGACTTTTTCTTCATTAGTCAGCTGCAAGGACGCAAGACCCAAATTGGCTTCTGATGTTTCCGACCCAGCTCCGAGTGTCCGAAAAAGAAAGCTTCAGAGACTCCACATAAGAGTGAACTTCCAACCTTTTGCTGAAAAAAACCCAGCTTTGGTTAAATTTCAAAGGCTTCCTGGTTTTACTTTACTGGCCAAACATCCCCCCAGCCGTACACAAAGTGGCCACTCTGAGTGAGACCCCGTGAAG
Source organism: Anablepsoides rubrolineatus (assembly GCA_031762495.1). NCBI lineage: Eukaryota > Metazoa > Chordata > Actinopteri > Cyprinodontiformes > Rivulidae > Anablepsoides > Anablepsoides rubrolineatus. Next base: position 11,063 of record JARVGW010000321.1, read on the forward strand.
GTGTAGGGTGATCAGACACCCCTTGACGTAACCAAACATCCCAGTTAAAAGCATGCTTGAACTGAGGGGATGCCATTGATGTTATTGCTTGCTTAAGCATTTCGGTCTTCACTCGTGGCACGTGTGATGTTATAGAATGTAATCTCATATTTGTGAGCTGCGATTCAGTCTTTTGGGTGATAAAACAAAAACACCACATGCACTCCTGCAGGCTGTCCAATCAAGCATCATTCATTCTTATGTTCAAGAAATATATAAACTCTTTTGAAGCAGGAGTTTGTGGAATATTTATGAACAATTCATCTTGATTGATGAATTTATGACTAGTCTGAACTGCAAAAAATGTCCATCTAACCATGTTTTAAAACCTTATATTCAGCCAAAAAAATTGTTGATATTATTTTGAGACTGATTTACTCAGCAAGAACTGAATGTGTAATAATAATAATCTTGTTTTCAGAATGTGTCAGATTATTTGTCTTGTTAGTCTGATCATTTGAATCAAATTAAGTCAAACATTTCTGCCAATGGAGTAAGAAAATTTTACTT
>JARVGW010000322.1:48258-66020 GCA_031762495.1 Anablepsoides rubrolineatus
AAAAATACGCACAGATAGATAGATAGATAGATAGATAGATAGATAGATAGATAGATAGATAGATAGATAGATAGATATGCATCTTTTTCATTCCAACTCCACTTCGTGCAGAAAAGCATCACTGCAGCGTCTTAAGTCCCACATTGGGAGCATGATTAGGCACAACGCAACGATTACGCAAATTATGTTGCAGCAGGCAAAGGTTCGGGAACTCCAAATGGGGAAAAAAAGCTTCGAAATGCTTCTCTTTTGTGCACGAAAAATAAAAATAAAAACCTTCCAAGTGGAGGGAGGGAAGAATCATTCCTTAATCTGGTTCCAGGGAGAATAAAACGAAGGAGGAGGAATATTCTAATAAAAACAGTGATTAGAATCAAATAAAAATAAATAAAAGATGCTCCTGGATGATTTCGGGATCGCTCTCAGTTTTAAAGGCTTTTTAGAAGCGAACTTCATTTAAAGAGGAGAGGTGAGGGAAAAAAGGCAGAAGAAGCTCGTGGAGACCGACAGGAAATAAAAGGCAATGGAAAAACAACAGACTGGTGCTCTTACCTTCACAAGAGGCTGGCAACCACTGCGCGCGTGGTTTAGATCTCCGCGACCAATTCCTGCATGTCCCAAAGTTTAACGCAGTGTGGGGGGGCTTAGAGGTACCGAGAATGTGCGGAGCAAAACACCAGACGCCCCTATCATTTCAACTTTCGTCGCGTTTTTGTTTTTTTTCCAAAAAAGATCAATTTTTAAGCTCTTTAAGGCGCATTCCGTGCGTTGGTTTAATTAGAATCCGTTTATCTACTAGTTTTTTTCCCAATTTACAGTTTTAAAAAATAAAAAAGATAGAGAAGCTCCTTCAAAATAAGCTTACCAAAAGTTGGAAAAACAATCCCAGGTTTGGCAAAGGAAGGGGGGGTCGGGAAAAGAGAGAAAGAGAGAGAGAGAGAGTTGGCGTCCACTCGGCGTTTTTAGTCCATGCACGACTCGGGTGCCTCTGTCCAACGTGCTGAAAGCATCACACAACCAGGGGGAACTATAAGGGGGCCAAGAAAACATCTAGACTTTTGTTTCAGTGCCCACTTTTTTTTTTTTTTTTTTTACAGAAAACAACTATGCATCTCCCTCCTTGTCACGTGTATTTTCCCACCCCCCCTTGCCAAACCAGTCCTGTTAATATTTGATCACATTGGTCGGACATTTCCTTCCACATTATATATATATATATATTTATATAGAAAAAAAGCAAAACAAAAACAAAGGTTTCCAATTTAGCGCATTAAAAAACAAATAAATGAAATATCCAACTAAAAGCTGATCCTGCAGCCTCTAATAAAGTGTCACAGGTAAGTGGCACATGTTGCTTTGTTTAACAAGAAAAAAAAAGCCAACAACAACAACAACATACATGCATGCATAAAACATAAAGCCCCTCCATCCAAGCTGCATCACATCCACGCGTTGCGCGCGAGACACAATGTAACACGTCCTTACCCTTCTCACTGAACCGGCATATCCTGAGCAGAGAAATGCCACACAATTTTCCCCCACACAAGCTCTGTCAACATCAACATCAGCAGCAGCAGCAGCAGCAGACATGGGGCTCGAGTTTGTCAAGTAGAGTCCAACCCTTCCAGCAACGCGCTGCCACACTTAAAGCACGACTATTTACTTGTAATCATCCCTGATCTGCTGCGCCTTTCCATTTGCTACTCACCATCTTTTTTTTTCTCCCTCTTCCTCTCTCCTCTCCCCCCAACGCTGTCCTGGAGATAGAAGTGTCTTAATATCCACTCACTCCAACAGATGCTGGTAGATAATGTGTCTTGTTTGAAGTCATCATATGAGAACTTCTGCTGCGCTCAGTAAAGATCGACCACTTCGCTGACTTGTGAATCTAATAACCCCCCCACCCTGATTCTTTTTTTTTTTTTTTTTTGCAATGTCGGCGTGCTTCAAACTCTCTCTCAGGCAACACCTCGGCGGCTCCACGGTTAAAGACAAACAAACAGAGCTTGTCAGAAAAGCTTCTACAGATATACGTAACACCCTCGCCCGGACAACGCCATTAGGGGTCTTACGTGATTGAAATGAGCGACGGCAAGTCGCAAGTTTTATGGGAACACTTGTGTTCCGGGGGGCTCGTTCACTGACTCAGATCCTCAAATCCGCACCAAGGAGCAAGCAAACTTATTCACGTGCTTGGGGGGGAGAGAGAAAAAAAGAGAGAGCTGTATACATTTTGGCGCACAGGGCCCATTACGCACATGGTCATACAGATTTGGAGGAGAACGCACAGCGGGGTCGGCTTCACCAAACTCGTTCAGAGCGTCTGCAAGTTTCCCCAGGAACTTGTTGCTGCTCAAAAACGAACAACAACATAAGAAAAGAAAAAAAACGAAGCCCCCCCGCTCCGTCTTTATTTCCCTCCCCCTCTCCTCTCTTATATACTTACAGTCGATTTCTGCTGGATGTCTGCGTTCAACGAGAGGAAAAAAAAGAAGAACCAAAATCCCACCGGAAAGAAAAAAGTTAATCCCTCCAAAGGCAAAGAACAGCCCCCCCCTCCCAGAGAAGCGAGTTTAAAGTCAGGTAGGCTACTTTTCGATCAAGTTCAAAGGCGAAATCTGTTTTCAGTCAAATTCCATCAGTTGCTCTGCCAACACTCAGCCATCTGATTGTGATGCGGGATGCGGTGACGAAGCGCTGCGCTTTGCAAGTGAAGCCCCAAATGTACTAAGTAACATGAGTAATAGGTGATATTTGCTTGACTCTGTCAGCATCCTAAACTTTTTTTTTTGAGTGCGTGTAAGAGAAGTGTCATTCTTGTGATATAAATGACTTTTTTCCACCCCCACCCCCCCTCTCTCTCTTTTTTTTTTTTTTTTGGTGAGAGTTGAAGGAAATCACGCAGTATGGGTGCTGCCTTACTGGAACCTGTGGGTGTTGCTCAGCGAGGAGACAATGGAAGCAGCACCAAACAGTGATGGATCTTTGGACTTCTCTCACAGATAATCAAAAAAGTGCTCTCAGTAACAAGAAGCCACTCAGACCTGTCACCCTGGCACCCAGTTTTGGCTTATACTTGTGAAGACCGAAGCATGATTGCTTCAGTTTCTTATCACTATGGAGACAAAAAGGATGCACGTTTCTCCAATAGAGAGTGTCACTTGTTATCATTGTAACGACTTCTGACACGTTCAGAAGTTTCATCCCGGCAAATAGGATTGCATCTAATCCGGTCTGAACGAATAATAACAGGGATAAAACGCGTCTATTTCAGTTCGTGTCAATACATTTCTGCTTCAAAGACACAAGATGGCATAATCAGATAAAATTAGCATCACTTTTTTATGATTTGGTAATCATCCCTTGCCAGGGAAGATGCAGTCTTTCATGCTGGCAACAAGTGTTGGACATGAGAGTCACACACAGCTTATTATCCTTGAACTTAGGCCTTTCACACAAGGGTGAATGGTGAGGGGGAGGGGGGGGGGGGGTTATTACAAGCTCCTAATAAAAGGCAGCAGTGATTTAAAAGAGAGAGAATGCAGCACAGTCCGGTTCGACACGGTAGAGTCAAGCCGATCAGGATGCGCGTCTCCCCCTCGTCACATCTCGGGGGCTCCTATACCGTCGTCCCACGCTCGGGCCTTTTCGCTTGTCTGACGTGGTCGCTCGACTTGCTCCTACTTGTGATGTTGTTAACACTTCCTCTGCTCTCCCACAGACTTTGTTACTAACTCACGGCTCGTCTCTTTTTTTTCCCCACTACCCATGCCCTCGTACCGCACTCTCCGCCATAATGATCATCTCGTGTCTGAGTACAAGGTCACGGATCAATCACTCTGCCCACGCCCACCCACCTCTCTCAACATATGGCCTTCTGTCAGAGATTACTTCATCTCATTTCAGCTCATTGCTGGAACTTTTGAGGGAGGTTTGAGAGAGTTTTACGCTCAAAAAGTTGGAAAATGGTGTAAAATGTAAATAAAAACGGAACGTGAACGTGGTAAAGGTCAAACACATCTATAGAGCAACAATAAAAGAAAACGGCAACAGGACTGGATCCAAAAAAAGCTTTTTTAGAGAGGCTGAATCTCGCTGAGGCTGATGAGTCGAATAAAGCAGTGAAGTAAGGAAGATGCTGAATGTCCCAGCTTCAAAATATTAAAAGATTTCAGGAATCTGAGCTCAGAGGACAAGACTGAAAGTCAAGACTGGATCTCCATCTTCAGATCCTCAAACACAAATGGGGCTGGCTCCTCAGGGGCCACTGCACTGAAGTGGACATATTATTTTAAATCCTTCTTTTTCACATTTAAATCATTCAGTTGGGGTCTCTATATAGTGGAACGGCAACGCTTTGGTCTGAATTCCTCCGTATTGTAACTCCACAAGCCCCTCTTTCACCCCTTTTCTGAGGCGTGTCTCAGATCAACTCATTTTGAGGCTGTCTCTTTAAACCCAAACGAGGCACTTCCCACCTCGTCCCCCACTCTAGCTTCTAGAGCGGTCCATTCTCATTTGATAGAGGGTTTTATGACTATATAGCTGCACAGAAACTTTTTATTTAATGAATTAAAAGATGTGAAGAAGAGAAGACTGGTCTGTCCAGCCTTGTATGTTGGAGCCAGAGTCTGACCCAGAACCAGAGGAGAATGAAGACCAACAAATTACAGTTGGTAAGTCCAGACTTTATTTAAAAGTTAAGGAATTAAAGTTATGGTTTGTAGTATTGTAATGATGATGGTGGTAATATATTGCATATTTTTTTTACATGTACAGACAATAATAATGATATTGTTGATAAAAAACTGTATTAACGATTTGTATTTTGTGTATATAAAATGGTGCATATAACCAGAATATAGTTGAAGTATATGTGTGTGTTTTTTTGTTTATTTTGTTTTGGGGAATCCATTATGAATTGTAAGGTGAGGCAAAACAAGCCATTGGCTTCGGCCTCTAACTAGTACAACAAAAGTACAAAAAATGCATTTAACAGCTAAAAAAAGTGAATTTTGCAAGATTTGTCCTCTTTAAAAACAGGTTTGATTTTATTTTAAAGATCACATTCAGAACACTTCCACAAGTTACTGTGCTAACTACAAATTCCGGTTAAAGCTCTATCATGCAAAGAAGAAGTCATAGGGAAACACTATCCAAAAACAACGCTGATGTTTTCTCTGAACCAAAGGTGATTTAAAATGAACTGTGAAGTGATTTACAAAATCATGGACATCATGTCCTCCATACTAAAGAAGAAAGGAACCATAAGACCTGTTATCAACAACAACAACAACAACAAACTGTTATCAGCCTACCTCTCTGATGCTATGTGGGTGCATTAACAGTTCAGGCAGCATCAAATCAAAAACATATAAACAAGTTTTAGAACAAGATTTGCTCCCATCAGTACTAAAGATGTCTGTTGAGCAGCTAAAATCATCAGACAAGACCAGATTTAAAAAAGTGAAGCTTCATAAATACGTATTTAAGATGTGGTAACACCATAGAATTCAAAATTACCATTTTTGTCCCTTAAAAAATTGCATAAATTCATAGTTTTCAGCATTTTAGATGTTTATAATGTTCCATTGTAAACAACATTTTTGGGTTTTGGGATTTACATATCATTGCATTTAGTTTTTATTATCATTTTACAAAGCAACTTTTACTGAATTGGAGTCATAAAATGTTTGAGCAAGGAGCAACGTGAGATATATTTGGAGAAAAATGGTGAGAAACACTGAGAGTGGTACAAATGGTGGTATTTCTCCAAGTTAAAAGCAGATGCTTCTTGTGTTTGTGAAGCCTTAAAACAAAATCCTACAGTAACACCTGGATGAAATAATTCCTTGAAAAAAAAAAAAATACGTTGTTAAAGCCATTTTAACACAGCAGTCTTCATACTTTCCTGTTTACATCTGCTAATCACATTTGGGCCCCATCAGGTCTCTGGAATCATTATTAAAATGGAGAGTGCCAGCCGAAAACTTTGAGTCTATAAGTGCTTTCCTCCTCCTCCTTCTCCTCCTATTCTTCCTCCTCCTCCTCCTCCTCGATGTAATGACAACTATTAAGCGTGGATGGATCCAGTCTGGGCGGCGTGCATCATTACTCTGTCTTAATCTTTGTTCCATAAATATTGATAACATGTGCCCCCACGTCATCAGTTACTAGTACCTGCTGTTATAAATAGAAGCAGGTTATCTCTTACTGTCAGATCCCAGCTTTACCTCGTGTATCTACAGGAAGTTGAGCTCCGGGACGAGCAAAGAGCAGACAGAAAAACAACATTACACCCCCCCCCCGCACCCCACTGATGTTCAAATAAATAGGATTTAAAAGAGAATTTTAACAGCTCGAGTATTAAAAAAAGATAACAGAAATCCACATAAAGGTTCGATTTAGTTCCAAAATAACGAGCAATAATTGCAGCTGGAGTAGCTCAGTGCCGTCACCCTGTTGACATTGTGCTTCCCCGCCGTACATCTGGCTTTCTGTAAGTGCGGCTTCGTAATATTTCTTTGGAGTGTGGAATTAATTATCGGGCTCGCCTGGTGACTCAGAGCTCAGGTCCTCGGAAAGTAATGCAGCCCGTAAATAATCGCCCCGCTGCCACCACCATACTTCACACGGACGGCGAAGCGCTTGCGTTTGTGCTAATTTTTGCTGTTCTATGTATAGTGTCACGGACAGCGTCAGGATGAGTGATATTTGAGGTTGCCCCAGTAGCTGCTGAAATTATACTGAGAGCGCCGCCGTGACACTGATGGTTTTTCTTTTCTGGCTCATGCCGCACACAGTATCATCTGTCCTTTCCCTTTACCAGCTTGTACTCGGTAAATACCAGGCGACGATGTAAACTCTGTCTCTCAGAGCCCGGGGGGCAGAAATCTGTAGCTCTCGGGTGTGACATATGGGGGCATTGATCTCCTAACTCTGACTAACCTCTGTCTGCATGACAGTGTGGAGTTGGAGGATGCAGCCTGTCTGCCAGGATCTTTATGACCGCCCGAATGAGACAGGTAATCTTGGGCCTGCCACCGGGCTGAGGGGCTGCCAAACTACAGCTGGAACAGGGAGGGTAAGCACAAAAGTTTGGACTTTGGAAAGCAAAAACCATAATCTAAACAGATCAAACATTGCCCCAGGAATGCGACAGAAATGACTATTAATTCTGCAGTTTGTTGCTTTAAAATGAGCTTTGTGTGTGTGTGTGTGAAAGCTCAGAGTGGTGCAAATTTGAATAGATATATTTGCATGTTGTTGCTTAGCCAAAGGCATTATCGGCTCCCAGTGGTGGTGACCTGAAATTTTGCATGCACGGCAACCCTGCAGATGGTAGCCCCTTTATGCTCAAATATTGCACAGAAGTAAGAAGCACTGACCTTCGATGCAGCACATGAGTGTAACGCACGTTGCCAGAGATGCTCACATTTCATGGTTGTCCCTCCCGCCCAGATTTTTCTCTGAACTCTGCAAAAATAAAAATAAAAAAAGAGGAGAAACAGCACATTTGTGAGCTCGGACTGATTGTTTTTGATGGGTAATATTCATTCCTATCCGCACTGCCCCCTGACTCAAGAGGCCAGACGGACTGGAATGTAACAACAAGTGACTGAAAAGTTGACTGTGACAGTAAAAGAGAAAATGTGTGGTTATTTCTTATAGTTTGCAGATGTGTAGAAGTTATTCCAATGGGTTGGAAATGCTCAAACAGAATGCATGTGGAAGATTTAAGCTCATAGTAAAGATGATGATCACTGAACTGTGGCCCCAAAATGCTTCTTTCACATGTGTAAAATTAAAAATGGACCCTTTTTTTTATTACTACAATGTTTGACAAGAAATTTAGCCTGTGTTTAGGTTTCTATAATACCCAGCAGTGTAAAATCCTCACAGTGAAATCCAGTTTTAACCACGTTTAAAAAAACAAAAACCAAGCCAAACTCCCAGCAGCCTTTAAACAAAACTGTCTTCATTTATTTATATTTTTCCCAGTATTTTACGTAAAAGCCCCTTTCTGACCCCCATACTAAAATAGCTGTGAGAGGAAAATAATCTTTATCTGCTTAAGCACTTATGGGCACCCAGGAACGGTGGGGTCAAGAGTTTTAGCTCTATTACTGGCTCTGATATGAAAGACAGCAGCGGAAGTCTGAACAGGAGGTGGAAGCTCGTAACTTGGACGCTGGCAGTTCAAATCCCTCCGCTGCATTTCAGAACATCTGCCAAAGGTGCTGTTTCACAGTCAAAGAAGTCTGAACCGGGCGGTTTTTATCCCCATCCACATTAATAACACTGATAATTTATAAATAAAAATTAATGCATACTGTATATTTTAACTTTGCACCTCTCATTCACCAGATAACACAATTTTATTGTGTTTTATTGTACACACAAGAGTAACTTAACATGAGCTGCTAGGCTTCACTCATTCAGGTATCACAGAGTTAGCTTAAAGCTAACTCTGTTAACAGTCCTGTGCTGTATTTTGTTCAGCATTGAGGAAAACAACCCTGCCAAATTAATCATCCTTAAGTCATAATTTCATGTACTGCTAATTAAGTTAATGCAACCTACTTTAATTTTTTTTAAATTTATTCATTTATTTCTGCTATTTATTTATTAAATGAAAACTACTGTGTGTGCCTGTATGTGCAGATAATGATCATTTCTTTTGTCAAATTTAGTTTTCATTTAGACAAATTTTGGCATTTTGCTATAATTTAGCCCTTTAGTGTTAGTTTAGCTCATTTTACTGTAGCTCCAGACGACTAGCTAGGTTTAGCTGTGGGTTTGCTAATATGAGCTTTTAGCCACGGATTTGCTCATTTTAGCTTTTCGCAATGGTTTTGGTAATTTAAGATTTTTTCTGCTGTTTTATCAGGTTCACCTATAGCTTTACAAACTAAAACTTTTTGCTATAGTTTTACTAAGTTAAGCTTTTATCTACAATTTTGTTAATTTAAGCATTCCAGATAAATATTTGGCCTTTAGTAACTATTTAGCAGCTAAACAAAAGCTGAAATTAGCTAAACTTTAGCTAATTTCAGCTTTTAGCTATAGGTTTCCAAATGTGAGCTTTTAGCAATATGGATTTGCTAATTTTAGATTTTAGCCATGGATTTGGTCATTTAAGGTTGTTTTTTTTTTGCTGTTTTGTCAGGTTTAGCTATAGCTACTCCTTTACAAATTTAATCTTTTAGCAACTGTTTTGCTAATGTGAGATTTTAGCAGTGGGTTTGCCAATTTTAGCTATGGTTTTGGTAATTTCAGCTTTTTTCTGCTGTTTTGTCAGATTTACCTGTATCTGCTGCTTTACAAATTGAAACATTTAGCTAGTTTTACGTATTTAAGCTTTTAGCAACATTTTTTTTTTATTTTAGCTTCTCAATAAATAAAATGAATTTATCTTTTAGCTAATGTTTTGCTAATTTCAACATTTAGCTATGGGTTTGTTAAAGCGAGGTTAGCTTTAGCTATGGTTTTGGTAATTTCTAATTCTTCTACTGTTTTGTCAAATTTACTTTTAGCAACAGTTTTACACTTTTAAACCTTTGGCTACAGTTTTACAAAAATAGCTACAACTTTGTTATTTTTGCTTTTACTAATTTTGCTGACTTGAGCTTTTAGCTACTGTTTTGCTCATTTTAGCTTTTCAACACGGTTTTGTATACTTTTTGTTCTGCTTGCTATAACATTTACAGTAAAGTTAATTTATTCATCACTCATTCAACCTCACATTTTTACAGAAAATATCTGTTTTTCTGGACATTTTCCTCAGGACCTTAGCGTTTGTTTACAAATGAATCCCATCCCCCCAAAGTCAGACAAGATACCCGATTACAGGTGACAGACAGACAGTAGGCTGAAAGTTTAAAATAAAAGGCCTTAAAGGGAATAAAAGCTTCACAGTGAATGGTGAGGGAATTGTTAAAGATAATACAAAGGAGTGGAATTTCTTGTGTATTTGTCTGCAAGGGATATCCCAGCCAAAGTTTCTCTATACATCAAAGGGCCGCCACAAATAAAAGCACACTTGTCAGGGGCGAACAAACTGCCTCCTTTATGCCTCCTACCAACCAAATTCAGGCGCACAAAGCCTTTGGATGTACAACACTGCAAAGAAGACGTACTATTCAGATGACATGCTTTGCTCTCTGGTGGTTTGCAGTGTGCTTTTGTCTGGACAGATATATAATATCGGTGGATAAAAATCCTTTCAGTCCCTTTTACTCCCTGTTAAAGACTCCCGTTACACTCCCTCCCCCATGCGCTCTTTCTTCCCTTAAACAAAGTAAACTTGATGCAGTCAGATAACTCTTGCAGCCCTCAGGCCTAATGCCCAAAAAATGAGTCTCAGGTTCATTCAGCTTAGTTTTTTCTCTCCTCCTAAGCAAAGAGCCTCAAACAAACTGTGGTCAGACAGAATGGACACGTTTCACTGTTGACAGGACATCATTGTCTGTTTTGGCTGCCGTGACTGTTTTGATGTTTGCAATCCTGAAACAAGCGTCACCTGCACCTTTTATTATTTCACACTTTGAAAACGGCTGGGTTCCTTTGGTAACTTTCTCAGTTCATAGGTCGGGATGACCAAATATTGTGTGAGAAGGTTTGGGTTGGTGCTAATACAGTCTACTTCTGGCCTTTCAATTTGTAACAAAGCCTGTGCTCAAATACATTCATAGCAAATTCTGGTATTGTTTTTACTTAACTTTTATATTCAAACTAGGGGTGTCCCGATACTGGTTTTTCTCAAACCGAGTATGAATACTTCAGGTACTCACCAATGCCAAGTACAAATACACAAACATTACACAATGACTATAAAAACACATTTCTTTTATATAATATCTGTTTGTAAATCAGACACATATCATGCCAGTCTGAGCGGTCATGTCGCATTTTTTCCGACTTTTATTCCAGTGAAGTGGGGGTGAGGGGGGCGGGGCCGAGTAATAATAAAGAAACTAATCTCAAGTCATGCAGTTAAAAATATGTTTAGCTCCACGTCTTCAGCTACACAAGTCCAGTTGCTTCGTGTTCCTTCTTTTCATTTTCCGTGTTCTGGATGAGAGAGAGTCCACAGAAACATCTGATTGTAACATTGGTTTTGGATCTTGTCGATACTAAAGTTACTGGATCGACACTTTAGGAAGTTTTACTTTGAGCTTGTTGCGCTCATTCCATAAATACAAGCTGCAGCGGAGCAGCCAATCAGAGACAGGTTAAAGTGTAAACGGTGAACTAAACAAGCCTGATAATTATTTAACCGGCACTGATTGCACAACAATTTCATAATCGACATGCTAACAGGTAGCATCCACAGATATGCCTGTAAACAGCAAGCTGAACGTGACGTCCTCTTCTGCACAACAACGGCATAAAACATTCTCACTGGAGTCTAATGGAGGTTGCATTCAAATGTGAGGATCCACACACACACACACACACACACAAAATTGGTATCAGTACCGGGTATCGGGGCATTTTGAACGAGTACAAGTACTTGGCCAGATAACAATACTGTTCCCAGGGCGTAACTTAAGGTCTACCATGGGGGGGCATTATGCTCTAAAACCCTGCATGTCAATTATGCTCGAAAATACGACATCATACATTGTTTTTAATCAGGTCAAACATACCTAAAGGAAAGAGCTGCATCTCTCTATTTAATTAGTTCATTTCTATTGTGTTTGAGCTAATGATGTCCTTTTATTGAGGGGGTTATATTGACTGGATCAAATTATTGTGGGAGTCATAACCCCCGTAACTCCCCTGCAAATTACGCCTATGCCTGTATCATTATTGGGATGCCACTAATTCAAACATATATATAAATGAGTTTTATTAGTATTTTACATTGTGATAGTGAACTGTCCTCATTGAAATGTTGCCAGATGTTGAAATGACTGCAGAGCACAAGTGAAACAGATACGAACACTGTTTAAATTAAATGTATTTCTAATACCCAGAAGTAGGCATGCATAAATCTAGACCACATTGCACCACAAAACACTAACTTTGAGCAAAAACCCTCCTGAGTTAAAACTACCTTAAGTTGGTTCGATCCAAATTTAACCCAACATTAGGTTACAAATTAATGTCTTTAACCCAGCATTTTTACCTGTGTGAAAACTTGTGAAATTAATTGTAAAATCATTTAAAATACCTATTTATTAGTACAGAGGTTATTTTCCGCAATTGCAGTTGCTGTTAAATTTGGAATGAACTAAAGTTAATTTAGATTATTTTATAACAATATTACTGTGTTAGATGTTACCATGGAGTGTGGGTGGGAACCCCTTTGAATAAATATAAAAATAAAAGAAAATTTAAAGTGATGATTCAAATGACAAAAAACTAGGCAAACTACTTAGAAAAACAAGTCTTTATAAAACAAATATCATCTGTATACTTCCCTCAAACTAAAATGTGTCTATTTTTTTACAAGTTTCCACACAATAATCAAAATAAAACTTATTTTCAGATGTTTGAAAAGAAAAATTTTTTTTTTTGATGATAACTTTGCAAATCTGGTCTTTTTTCTTTTCTTTATAAAATATTTTCACTGAGTAGGAGTATTTAAACTTTAAACAGTACACATAGTAAGTATATTTATTAATATATAATTCACATTTGTAAAAAACAAGACTTGGATCTGTCTTAAAAGATTTCAGCGTGTCGAAGAAAAGAAAAGAAAAGAAAAGAAAAAAAATAAAAGCTTAGAGTGAATGCAGTGACTCATCACCAGGGTCATTTGCCTTTCACTGCAAATGAGTGTGGGTGTCTGCCTAAGTTGCGCTTATAAGCTGGATATTGTTTTTTAATCATGCGAGATAGAAAGAAAAGGTGGAAAAAAAGGAAGAAAGACCTGTTGTTTGGGGATGAGAGAAAGTAGAGGCGAAGACAAAGACCGAAGGCTGAATGTAAAGTCAGTTTGAGGCTGGGGGACGTGTGTTTTCAAACGAAACGAGCGTCCTGGCTTGGAAGTTGGGTTTGCTGTCGTTCGACCACAGAGCTGTCTGTGTCGGCAGTAAATGTGAGTTGAAGGAAAGCACAAAAAGAGGAGGGGATACAACAAGTGTGGCTTCATTTTAAGTTGGGTCTACATAAATCATGTCTTTGTAGTCTTTTCTTCTTCTCTCTCTTTTTATTTCTTTTGCAAGTTTTTAAAACTTAAGCCAAAGGTAGGTAGGAGAAAATTTAATTAACCTCTATCAGCAGAACTCCAGCCCACATACAGCAAGAGTTATATCCATGGTAACACTTCATCTGAAAAGGTGTGCTTGCTTCACGCTACCATGAACGCTCGCATAAAAGCCGACAAACAGTCACGAATTAAACCGTAAACTCACAACAAGCTTTCGAATGTTGAAATGACTTCATCAGCTCGTGCAAAGAGAGAACCCTGTCAGTGTGTAAAAATAAAGTATCACAAAATGATCAGTTTGTCTCCATTTCCAGGTTTAGTTTTTGGATTCCTCCTGTTTAACACTTCCTCTTCCATCGTAGGCCTTTACTTCCTGTTTTATTTTGTTGCATCTTTGTTCTTCCTGCTCTAAGTTTGTAACGGACACACCTGTTTTTCATCTCCTGTTCCTCCTTCATCAGTTTTCCTTGCTTCAGTTTTCTTTTGTTTCAGTTTAATTTTGCCCGATATTGACAGGAATTCTGCTTCTATTCTGGGATTTGTATTGTTGGGCTCATCTCAAACAAAAAGAGCCATCTCTTTTAGCTCTCAATTGTTTCTGCTTGTGAGGAGATGTGAAAGAAATGAAAAAAAAAAACAGTTTTAAAATCGTGCACCGAGATCCCTAATGAATCCTGAATGCTCTGGATTTCGCCACATTTCACACCACTGCTTTCTTAGTTTGGTTCGGTTAGTTTTATTTTGTAGTATCAGTTCATTTGTGGCACCTGCTCTGGCTTAAATTTATTCAAGATTTGTAATTCACAACTATCCATCCCCAGATCTTGAGCTCCAGTTGGGTTTCATCATATGAAACAGTTCTCTACAACTCTTTATTTTCGGGGGATCCAGATCTTTTGGCTCAGTCTAACCCAAAAACAAAGTCAATGCCATTTTGGTTCTCAAACAGCTCCTCATTTGTCGTAGTAGTCCACTGGCAAATTTTCAGTTGCAGTCTCACTCAATTTAAAATCTTTTCAACCAGGCAACCAAGCATTTCAAGGGGCCAGTTTTTTTTTAAATCACTGCATTCACATAGTATTAAATGCACATCAGCCTGTTTTGTACCCACCTCAGAAACTACCCCATATTTAGGACTTAGCGAGTATTCACACCAGGAAAGTCCTTTGGTCTGCTTGTTTGGTCCAGACCAAAAGCGGACTTTAGTTTTTAATTTAGTGCGGTTTGCATTCACATTGTGTTTTTTTCCAATTGGACTATAATTTGAAAAACCATGTGGATGACGATCATTGCTCTCAATGGACAGCACCAATCTTCTGAAGAATCTGAAGACCTGCTGAACAGCAGGGAAACAAGTAAAACATGAAGGATAAGGGTACCACTGATGGGAACCACTGATCTAACACTTAGCGCTCATGAGGACCCAAAGGAGGAGTCTCCTTTTGGTCAACAAAGCTTGTATATTTAGAAGCACTGTTTAAAAAATGTAAATAATTGAGTCAGTCACTTGTAAGTAGATGCATAAGTTTTCATATAAATACCATTGTTGGAGCCAAATTTGTTCATATGTTTAAATTCATAAATAAGTTAATTTGTGTGTCTTTGTGTAAGGTTTATTTTATTTATTTTGAAAAAGGTTAATAAATAGACAAGGTCACTGAATAAGATATGCTAAAAATTCATTTGATATTATTTAATGATGTATGTTGATAAAATGTTATGTAAAGAAGTTTTGTTTTGGTAAAATTATGCTAAAACCGTAAATAGGTTGTGGTGACTGGAGGAGAGGCGTGGCTCCGGTGAGGGAGGTGTTGGAAGCCAGTAGCTTCAGTTGAGGCTGAGGACCGAGCCATACGGTTTTCTTACCGTAGCAATGTTTATTTTCAGAAAACAACTTGTTTTGAATACTCCTGTAAGAATGCAATAGCTGTGGAATAAAAATTTGTTTTGTTTCTTTCACCGGAGTGAAGTGGAGGTTTTTTCTTCTGAGATTAACATGCACGAGTAAGCAAAGGTGGAGCCTCAACTGTTATAGCCATCATTTCTTTTTGACTTTATATTTTGGCAGCCTGGCTGACTGAACTGTAGGATTCAGTTTTGTTAAAAAGCCAATTCACCAATGAAAGAGTACACATTTAATACTGTTACTGTTTCAAAGCATCTAGGTTCTGCTTTTTAAAATAAACCGCAAAAATCCAAACTTTAATCCTCTAGCTATGAATAAAACCACAAGAGTCCTCTAACCTTAATATACCAGTATTATTAAAGCAATAAACCCTGCAATGTTTCCTTAATTATCTAATTAAACAAAAACCATAAACTTTTTCTGAACTCAAATAAGCTATTTCAAGTGTAGACCTTAAATAAAACCTCTCTCTTTTCATTTATGAAACATTTTTCTCTTTCTGAGTTTGATTTGAAACAGACAAACGTTGTCCTTTAGTTAAGGACATCGGGGCCTAAAACATTTTTTTTCTTTTGCAGTAGGTCTAACGGCCAAGGCTAAATATAATAGTTGTTCAGTTTGGAGCACTTATTGTTTCTTGCTGATAAGACCCCAGTTTAGGTTGAATTTGAGGTGAAATATAGAACAAGACCCGGGTTTCTGCAATTCATGGACAAACCCTAGAAGGGCTGAGTGAATTATCGGCAAAAAACAAAACAACAAAAAAAAAACAGTAGCTGCATTAAAAAATATACAGTTCTTTCATCAAAAAGTCCAGGTATTAGGGCAAACAAAACATTTATAATAAAGCTTTTCACTAAGACACACCCATGACATCCAAGCCTTGTTCTGCTCGACTAAAACAGTGCAAAAACTAAATCTAACTTTAATTAGTGAAGAGAGTTATTGGAAACATTTTGGATAAAATGAACAGTTAGGGTGAAAGATTGTCGCCAATGGCAATAATACATTTTCTTTATGCAGCTTTAATTGATCAGACTGAAAATAAAATGTATGGGCAGATAAAATTCAGTAAAACATTTAGAAATTTGTTTACCTTCTGGTAAAGAAAAAATAGAAATGCGTTCTTTTGTTTTCCAAACTAAAAACCACGGTTTCTGCTGTGCAACTTTTATCCGGTGCATCAAACCTAACAGGGATGCAGATGTGAGTTAAGCTCACTCTGAACACACCCACACAGTCCTGAGAGGAGGACTAATGAAAACACCTGTGTAGGTGTAACTTGGATGTGCCTCTGAAACGAATCCAATTAGGCCCGAATAAAAAGTTAAGTTATGGAATAAAAGAGAATGGCAGGGTGGATGAAGGGTCCGTGGTGTTGGTGTTTAAATGACTTCGACTCTCTGCTGTAAGTCCACCCTCCTGTGCAGTGTGATGCTTTAATGTTCACAGAATAAAAAAAAGCAACTAACTTTCTTACAGTTAAAGCTCTACAGCAGAGCTTCTGTTCCCGAGTGTTACCAATAAACATCTGGTTTAACAAAATGTCTGAAAGAATTCATATCATCTGCTGTTTTTCATTCCAGTGCAGAGGTAAATGTGTCAGGTCTATCAATATTCAACAAGAAAAACAGCCTATTTTAGAGATGGGATAAATGGCTCTTTGAAGGGATCTTGGGGAGCCGTTTGTTACATCAACACATTTTAACTCCCAACTCGTCACATATTGACGCTTTTTTCCAAGGTCCCCTCTGCGTCTTATTTTGATGCGTCGGGTAACCCCTTCGTGTCAGCTATTGACGCACCAGGCATTTCCAGGTTCCCTCGACGTCTGGTTTTGACACATCGGGACGCAAAATGTAAGGGTCGTTAAATTTGGGGTCCATGGTTAACATTAGGGATCAGGGTTCATGGTTAATTTTAGACTGTGGGGTCAGGGATAGGATGTCTTGGGCGAATATTAAGTAATTCTAGGATTTGGGACATGTAGTTGACGTGAATTTCCTACACTTTCTAAAATGGTTAATTTTAGGTACTAGGGTCAGGGACAGGATGTCTAGAGCGAATAAAGGTAATTTTAGGCTTTGGGATGGTTACATTTGTGCATTTTCTCCAATTTCTGAAATTAGGACAACGGATTCCACCCATCACGTCAATAACTGATGCGACGTGAGTTCGATTTTCAAAGTGTTACGTCATCACGTAGGGAAATACGTCATCACGTAGCCGTACGTAATGACGTCGTCCCGTCACGTGGGTGGAACCATGTGTTTGTCAAACGGAAACCCCCCTCCCCACAACTCCAAAAAAAACAAACCTCCAAAACTCCAAAAAGCAAAGTGGGAGCAATTTAAGTATGAAAAAAAAAATTATTTGAGTATTAAAAGAAATAAAACTACAAATGGATCGTTATTCGGCTCCTATCGTTCGGTGTAAAGAGCCGTTCAAAAGATTTGGATCGCCCACAAATGTCTGAGCTACAGCAAACCAACAACTCCTCTCATGCACAGACTAAACCCAGGAGCAAAAGAACGGAACACAGAACGGAAGACGAAAAAACACATGAAAACAGTGAATCTGGTGCTGAAGAGTAAAAAATCAAGAGCTTGAGTGACAGATGAGTTGAAACACATGAGGATGATGAGGCATCGCTGGTGAATGGGAGGCAGACTAACTAAAACTAACGTGAGAGAAACT
>JARVGW010000322.1:806884-816925 GCA_031762495.1 Anablepsoides rubrolineatus
TTACTAGAAACGATTAAATAGTTTACAGTATAAGCTAGAGCCACAGATGTGCCTTAATATCTGTATATACATGTTTATCAATAAGCCTCATGATGTCATACTGCTGCAACAGGCTATAAATCATGGTATTCAGGTATTGCTTTGCAAAAATAATTTATATTTATCAATAAGCATCTTATACACAGAGCTTAAAATAGTGATAAATCAGTTCTAACAATTAAACCAAAATCTATTGTTGAAAAAAAGAGAACAGTTTAACCTCATTATTCATGATTTTTCCTCTTCCTTTAAAGGCCAACTACAACGATAACATTGCAGACACTGTATATAAAATGATGATATTCCTGGATTATGTCATGAAAATTTATGGAGATTTTTAATGTATTCCCTACAGTTTTCACAGTGCAACATGTTGCAAAGTTTGCATGAATCAACTGTTACAACTTTTTAAAGATTGCTCTGCAGATTTATATTTACACAATAACCCCTCTTTCAGCGAGTCTTTGAGAATGTCCAGTGGGTAAAAGATCTCATTTGCTTTCTTCTTCGAGGTACTCCAAGCTGGGCGCGTCGAACCTTTGTTCATGGTTCTTGTTTTTTGTGAACTCTTTCAGCAATTCCATGATTTCTCCTTGGTAAACTTCAGGGGTGGGCTGAGCTTCTGCAAACAGACAACAGGTCAATTTAGTGACATTCCCATTACAAGAAATGTTTTGAGATAACAGCAAGTACCCGGAAAACCCTTGTCAAATAAATTCTCTCACCTGTGGCCCAGTAGTAGATGTCCCAGTCATTGCTAGGTTCATTAATAATTCTGTCGTACTGCTGCAACTGGCTATACGTCATGGTATTCAGGTATCGCTTCGCAAAAAGGCTGCAAGACAACAAAAAATGCCTTTTCATTACAACTGAACTAGGACAAATATATACCCTGAAAGTGAGCAACAGCATTCTCCAAAGTACAGGGATATACATGAAAAGAACCTGAGCAGTATGCAGTTCTCCAACATGCCCCTCTTGCGACTCTCGTAAAGAAGACGACGTCTTTTGATGTCAATAGGCTCATCTGTTTTTTCCTCCCAGGGGGGCAACGGGATCTCGATCATGTCAAACCTGCTGTCATCAGGACTGTCCCCACGGTAAGCACGAGAGGATCCCATCCCTGTGATTGCTGGTCTCCGTGCTGCCTGGCACATCCTTGTTACCAGCTGACCAACAAATAAAAGCATATGTTTAGATTAGCAAGCATATTTTTCATGTACTTTTAATAAATGCACAGTTATCTATTTACATTGTGTTGAAAGTCTCTGTTGTTCCAATAGGCATTGTTTGTGTTACGCCATATAGAAGAAATATATATAAATACGAACAAAAACTGCTTGTATTTTTGGTATGACAGTTTAAAATACTTCTCTCAACATTGCTATTTAATACGAGAAGCTGGTCAAAGAGTTGAGACTGTTGTGTTTATTTTCCTTTATCTTAATGTGTATTTAATTAAACATGGCTAGCAAAAACTACTGCTTGTGTGCATTTCTGAGTATTTTACAACTTGAGGAGAACGTGACAGAAAACGTACTTTAACATAGATAACGACCAAATGCTACAGCCATAAAAATTAAAAACATGAAGGACCTCGTACTTTCTAAATAAACGTAACGTAAGAAAAAATAGTTTTGACGGATTTAAAGTCGCATTTTGATCAATACATCCACAAATTAATAACTGGATAACTCACCTGCTTCGGAACAACAGAAGACAGCATATTATTCTTATTTTCTTGTCAAGTCGGTGGACTATTTCACGACCTTTTTTTATTGCCGTAAAGACGTTTCCGTGAAAGTTTTACGTCACAACGGGTCCACGAACGGCATAACTACCGACTGAACACAACACTTTTTCGTTGTTGCTAAATTAACAGAGATGTAAAATCGCACAAAAAATCTTTTTGTTTTTCATTAAATAGTTTCATTGTTTTATGTGTGTAATTACGACGATTTACAATTAAGCGAACCTGATCGGAACTAAACTGCGGAAGCCAAGTGTTGGTCTTTGTTCTCGACCGGATAACTATCCCTCACGCACTTCTGTTTTCATTTACTGAAAAATTAGCATTAGCCGATTACACTGCGAGCATGCTGAAATGTGAATCTGATCGTGTACGAATTTATAAGGGAAATCTACTGCACGTTTGAATAAGTTGGTTCTTAGTTTTCTTGGTTTTAGGTATTTCTTGGCTACAGTTTTGTTTTTCCTTCTTTTTTTTGTCTTTTTCTTGTTTTTTTTTTGTAGACCCGATTGAAACCTAACTGCTAGCTAAGGCGTTAAAACGTTGCAAAGAAATTTCAGCAAAAAACGGTGCACTCGTTATCGCTCTGCGTCGTTAATTTGCACATATTGTTTTTAGTGCAAACTGAATTGGCTAAAGTGCTGGAAAAGAAGCTTCGGTGCTAACCCTTGAGCATCCGAGGCCCGACGGGATGGCTGCCACACGACCTGCAGCCGGACCGAGTTCCTCAATTGACCACATATATGACGACCTTTATGCAAACGATGACGAGGTAAGTCCGATATGAACACATTATTTCGATTTTTTAAAGTAATATTATTTTAATGCGAGTTTGTAATCAACATTTTCTGTGAAAAAGATCCTCGGCGGCACTTCCGACAGCAGCCTCTGTACTTTGCTCTTAACTACTGGTTTTTGTGACGTTTTTCTGTAACACGTTTGAGATTTATTTCACGCGGGAGAAACTCTCCAAGAGACTTCATTGGACATAATTTCATACATTCATTTGTGGATTTATCTGTTATTCCTCAACTTTTGGTCTGAGGCAGAGCAGCTCTAGGATTTTCCGGGATGCAGGAGCGCCTGGACAGAAACATCCATATTTACCGTACGAACCGTGACACTGTTCTGAAAGGGAACACGAGAGGAGGCGGAATCGTCAATTTATATATTTAACGTAGACGCAATCATTAAGAAAGACCAGCAGAGGATGCACTTCCTGCAGCAGCACAAGAACGTGCTGTAGGAGCTGCTGTTAAACTTCTTCCCAGCCATCATCCAGTCTGTCCTCCTCCAGTCCATGAATCTAATTCGACTCTGCTACCAAACTAGAACGGACTGCAGAGAGGATCCCTGGTGCCACCTTCCCTCCATGCAAGACCTCAAGAAAGGAAACAAGCAAGTTGTAGCATTCAGGATCCAATCTCTTTTAACTTCTCCCCTCTGGATGGTGCTGCAGATTGCAGCTAAACCACAGGACCCAATAACAGTTTCTTTTCCCTCAGGCTGTCAGTTTTCTGAACAAACATGCCCAGTACCCATTATGCAGTAATTAAACATTCATTCATGCAAATAATAATGTATCATCTGTAGGAGTCAACCTTCCTGTTTATTCACAGTGGTCTGTGTTTACGTCTGATTTATGTGTATGTTTAATATTTACTTACCTATTTTTCATATATATGTTCAGTTATCTGTTAGGGATTTTTGTAATAAGTGAACAATGAATGATCACAACCCGAACCCTATCCTTTCCCATCCTCAAAGTTCTTATGCCACGGTTGATCTGAAAATACGTTTATGACTTGATTCACTTATTTTATTCTGTTTGTCTGTAAGCTTTTTTTTAAACTAATTGTATTTATTCAAAGAGACTAGAAGGATAATCTCTTCCACTCTCCCAGCTGCTCTAGGAAGTCCTTGAATTTAATTTTTACATAAATTTTGTTTGTTGCATTTCAAGAACGATACGATTGCAAAGAGATAATTTATTACTTTCTTTCCCCCACACAGGATTTGGATAAAATCGCCGAAGCAAATGAACTGTTTGATGCTGTTCTCACTGGTACGGTTGATCGAGAGAAGGAGACGGCCACGAAAGTAGTTTCCTCCAAAGATGGTTCAGCTCAAGGGGAGAAATCAGCTGATGCCAAAAGAGAGAGAGCAGAAAAGCCTCAGAGGAAATTGTCTTTATATATTGGAAATTTCCCCTGGGTAAGTACTACCCTCTCAGTGTTTGAATAGAATGTGGCAATCTTAAATAAAAAGATGAATGTGGAAAATTAGCATTACCTTTATTTCCAAACAAAACGCTAGATTTTTTAGCAGCTGTTGACACTGCAGGGTTTTTTGGGCTTTTTACAAATATGACAAATTTGTTTTCAGATTTTATATTTAGATATTGATCTGATGATTAAATTTCACACCTAATCAAAATATTTTTTTTTTTTTCAAAGCCCTTGGATGCAATACATAGAATAGAAAATAGTGGAAAATCCATCCTTGTCAGGATAGCGTGTCATAAGCTCTATTTATATTTGGGCAAGAGTCCTAATACCCATAAAAATCTCATTTGGACTATGTCTACTTCTGTTTTTTTCACTTTCCTCCCTCCAAACCTGTTTCTCCTTGCAGTGGACATCTGATGAAGAGATTACCTGTATCGCCCAAAGATTGAGCGTGAAGGACATCACAGAAATCAAATTTGCTGAGAATAAAGTTAATGGCCAGTCCAGAGGGTGAATATTAAAATTTCTATAAAAAATTAACCAATCATTTTATCGTATTACGTTTTTAAACATGTGTGCACGTCTTTTTTTTTGTGTGTTACAGCTATGCAGAAGTGGTGGTAAAATCAAAGGAGTCACTTAAAGTCTTATTGGAAAAAATACCACAATGTCACATAAATGGGGAATTGTTAGATTGTCGATTTGCCACTCATCAGAACCTCAGTGTGTTTGAAGAAATTGCCAATAAACGTAAGATTTTATCTTTTTTTTTAAATGATATGATCGTTGATATAATTTTTTTAAAACTGGGTTTTGTTTTTTTTCCCCTGCAGGTATGCCTTTACGTGTACAATCCGATTCCAAAGAATCTAATTCTACAGAAAAGGTTCCCATGCCAGTCTCAAAGGAATCCAATCCTCCTCCTATCCCTTCCCTTTTTCCAATGCATCCACTTCCAAACAGCTTTCCTCCAGCTCCCAACCCTTTTCTTATTCATCCGCCTCCACTGTTCCCAACTATGCCACCAGTAATCCCTCCCCTCATGCCACCACATATGTTTCCTCCACCTCCTGTCCAAATACCTGGCCATCCACCTCCCAGTCTTCACATGAATCCTGCTTTCTTCAGCCCGACTCCAGATGGGCACAGCAGCAAACCATACATGCAACAAACGTAAGAGAGCGTTCTGGGTTTTTATCAAGTCGAAGTTTAATCATTGTTGATCAAAGTGCTGTATAAAAAGTAAAAAAAAAGAAGTAATTAATACAAAAGCAATGAATCTATCTCAAATTTGAGGAAAAACACAATCAGTATTTACAGTCATAATGTGTTATAAGATGCTTAAAACAGAAAAAAAGATTGTTTTTTTTTTTTTTTACCCGAATTAAAATTGATTTCTAAAAGGATTGTGCTTCAGTATAACCAAGTTCTTAAACATTTTCTTTTATTTTTTTTTAGAAAACCAACTCAAAATAAAGATGGAGATTTTGAGGAACTAATGAGCAGAAACAGAACTATTGCCAGCAGTGCAATCACCAAGGCTGTGTCTGGGGCAACAACTGGTGAGTACAGCTGTTCACATTTTATCATGAAAGAACCCAGGAACACACGAGTCCGATGGGGAAATGGATATTTCTTCACTTTATATACAGTACATAGAATAGAAACAGCCTTTATTGTCCCGCGCGGGGAAATTCAGGTGTAGTAACAGCAGCAGATACATACATCAATCCACAAAACAGTATATAATTGTAGCAATAATAGTAGAATTAAGATAGTAATAATAATAAAAATAAAAATAGTTCAAGAAGAATAAGAATAATTATTGTACCAGACTATCAAGGTGAGACATGGTTAAAAAAAGGAAACATATAATATCATTTAGGTGTTCGTCTCGTGTTTTGCGTTACAAGAGATGCAAAGCTATGGTTTATTAAATTAATGAAGGAATAGTGCATTTAACAGTGCTTCATAATGAAATATAATGTAAGAAATTGTGTTTTGATATTAAATTCTTAATGTTGTGGTGTTTTTTTTAAGTGCATTGGAATACACACCTTCAAGAACATTCAACTTCTTAAAGGGAAATTGTCAAATTTCGATCAAATATTGGTCTAAAAACTAAATTCCAAAACATAGTTTTTTATATTTTATATATAATTTCTAGTTTTAAATAAGCTGTTTTTACACCTTGGAGGCATCATATAGCCATGTTGTTTTTATGGTGTTAAACTAAATCTACTACTGTTCATCTGCTTAAAAACAACTTCCAGTACTACCTTGCCTTTTTAATTTCTATTGCAGGTGACACTCATATGGCCATGGAGACATTATTAACAGCCATTGCCATCATTAAGCAGTCCAGAGTGTATGGAGATGATCGCTGCCAAGCTCTAGTCACTTCACTGAAAGACTGTTTAATTTCAATCCAGGGCAACGAAAGTTACGAGTATGTATATTCACACACACCACATTCTGGTTTTATTCCTACAGAAACTGAAATTCAGAGTTGACCAACCTTTTGTTCTGTCATCTGCCTTTTTATTGAAAGCACATTTTCTTTTCTTTGCAGGAGACGCAGCCATTCCAGAGAAAGAGACCGGGACAGAAGTCGGGACAGAGACTACGAGCGCAACAGAGAGCGTGACCGAGTCTATGAGCGCGACCGAGAGCGCGACAGAGACCACGAGCGCAACAGAGACCACGAGCGCGACAGAGAGCGACAGAGAGAACGTTACAGAGACGACTTTCACGACCGGGAGAGTGCTGCAAAGTCTCGAAGACACAGAGAACATTCCTGGAAGGGAGACGGAGACAAGGAGCGCTCGCGGGAACGAGAAAGATACAGAGATTACAGAGACCGATACCGCTAACCTGGTAAGATCATCACACGTCGTTTATATTTATACATGTATGTATGTTCTGCAATCATAAAATGTGGACGTTTCTTTTGCTTGCTGATTGAGCTAATCTGGTATCACCAAAGACAGGGTTAAATGCAAAAATCTCAAAATGTGCTTGTCTGACCTTCACTAAAATAACACTTTAATTTAAAAACTTTACAGAAACTTTCAGAACAATAGAAAATCAGAAGGACAGTTAGGTCTGTATCTATTTGGACACTGACACAAAGTTTGTTTTATTACCTGTTTACTGAAACATATTCAAGTTATAGTTATATAAAAGATGTAGTCATGAAAAGTTCAGACTTTCAGCTTTCATTTGAGGGTCTCCACAAAAAATTGAATGAAGGGTTTAGGAGTTCAGCTCCTTAACATGTGCCCACCCAGCTTTTAAAGGGACCAAAAGTAATTGGACAATTGACTCAAAGGCTGTTAGATGGGCAGGTGTGGGCAATTTTTTATGTCATTCTAAATTAGGCAGATAAAGGACCTGAAGTTGATTTGAGGTGTGGTGTTCGCATTTGGAAGATTTTGCTTTAAAGAAAACATGCGGCCAAGGGAGCTCTCCGTGCAGGTGAAACAAGCCATCCTTAACGAATGACATCGGATGACATGAAGAAACATCCAAGAAATAGCTCCAAGAAAAAGCACAGGTGAACTCATCAATGCAAAACGACCTGGACGCCCACAGAAGACAACAGTGGTGGATGATCACAGAATAATTTCCATGGTGAAGAGGAACGGAACAGCCAACCAAGTGAATAACACTCTCCAGGAGGTAGGTGCATCAATATTCAAATCTACCACAGTGCAATCCACTCATAAGCCTCAAGAATAAAAAAACTAGACTGGACTTTGCTTAAAAAAAAAGCATCTAAAAAGGCCAGCACAGTTCTAGCAAAAGATTCTTTGGACAGATGAAACCAAGATCAACATCTACGAAAATGATGAAAAGATAAAAGCATGGCGAAGGCGTGGTACAGCTCATGATCCAAAGCATACCACATCATCTGTAAAGCACAGTGGACGCAGTGTGGTGGCTTGGGCATGCGTGGTTGCCCGTGGCACTGGGTGATTAGTGTTTATTGATGATGTGACACAGGACAGTAGCAGCTGGATGAAATCTGAGGTCAATCAGAGGCATACTGTGTGCTCAAATCCAGCCGATTTGTTGTTTAAAAATGTTTTTAGTTCCTCACATTTTCTTGCAATCATTTTGTTCAACCCACTGAGATAAAGCTGAGAGTCTGAACTTCAACTGCATCTGAAATATTTTCTTCAAAATTCATTGTGGTAATGTACAGAACAAAAATTAGGAACATTTTGTCTCTGTCAGAATATGAAACTTACTAAATAATAGCCACAACTTGTAACATTTAAACAAAATTTAAATGCAATGATTAGCAAATCTTATAAACCGGTGTTTTATTTTTAATAGATTATTGAATCAGATTGAACAGAACACTTGTTTTGTTTTTGCGCTGAGTTTAAAAGCCGGCATCTCTGATGGTATGAAGGCAGGTAAGTGCCTATAAAGTTGACATTTGCGCATCTGAAAAGGCACCAACAGTGCTGAAAGGTGTGTATGGGCTTTAGAGCAACATGCCTCCATTTAGATGCTGATGTATTATTTAGGGAGCTTTACATATTTTAGCAAGACAATGCTAGACTACATAATGCATTTCATACAGCAGCATGACTTTCTAGCATTAGTTTAGGTGCCGAGCTGATCAGTCTGCCGTCCAGATGTTTCATCAGTCAGAAAACATTTGTTCCATCATAAAATTAAAAGAATAATAAGTTAAACTCAAGACTGTTAAGCATTGGTAAATTTTATCATACAGGATACAGGAAATAAACAGCATTCCTCTCCCAAATGTCACGCACTTCAGTTTACAAATATTTAGATAGTTCTTAAAAATGGTGTATTCTATCCTCCCCCAGCTTTTTTTTTTTGCCATCACACTCAAAATGAGTAATTAATTTCAAAGTTTAAATGTTTATTTTCTAATTTTAATGCAGTCTGTTTTTGTACATCAGTTGCAAGGCAGCATTCTATTTTGTTGTAGTTTGCGGAGTGTTCTTATTTTATTTGGATGTCATGTTTTTTCTTTGGCACCAGATTTGTGCTGCATCATTATTTTCAGTCTAATTGTCAGGTTGTGTAAAGAGTTACGATTTACTGTTAGGTTGCCAGAGGTTGTGAAATTGTAGCAGTTTGAGTTCAGAGAAAGAAATGGGTATTTTAAATAATTTACACACATCTTTGACCAGTGTACTGTTCATTCAAATTTGCAATGAATTATTTTTTTTCCCTCCCTAGACTGGTGAAGCCCATGGAGCAGAAACAAAGGGACATTTTTGTTTTTGCATCACACCTGTATAAAGAAGAATCTTTGATAAAAATGAGAAATTGTATCGTCAAAAGATAAAATGTGCTTTTTTGTTTCTGATTATAGTCTGACATTGTAGGACTCGTTTTAATGGAAAAAGAAAAAAAAAAAAGATTTTTTTTCTTGTATTATAGACTTTGAACACATGCATGCAGTGAACAGCCCTTATTAACCTGTGTAATAGTTAACTGTTTTCATCTTTCTTTTGTATCAAATCTACAAATTAAAAAAAGTGTTTCTGTTCATTGTCCCATCTGTCTATATTTTGTATATAATTTGATAACAGGAGGCATTAAACTGAACAGGTCTTAGTTACTGACTTGCACACAGGCTGAGACCGCAGTAATAGCAGTACACATGATTGACCTAATTTGAAAACAAAAGTGCATTTTTATACAAGTAAAGTTACTATTTTTAGTTTAATTTATTTGACTTAAAGGGTAAACACGTGTAGTGGTAGCACAACAGAGTAATGAGTAGATGAACATGGTTTATCAGTTTTATTAAAAAAGTTTTATTGAATAGGTTTCCTAAAATACAAAATTTCCCTGCAAGTTATCTGATGTCACATTTCACAAATGTGTCCTAACCATTTCCCGGTTATTTTTCCAGTGGAGCATAATTCAACAGTTTCTCAATGAGATCCACATGTGAGAGAAGCATCCTCCGACAGCAGTACCTCTTCAGGCCCAGGGCATCAAGTGCATCACTAAAGATGGAGACATTAA
>JARVGW010000322.1:817025-830734 GCA_031762495.1 Anablepsoides rubrolineatus
TGAGAGAAGCATCCTCCGACAGCAGTACCTCTTCAGGCCCAGGGCATCAAGTGCATCACTAAAGATGGAGACATTAAGTAATGTTAGTGTCTAAGCACACAATTATGAAGGAAGATGCCTTAATGGCCTCAGAACAGTTTATTTTATTTAGTCTTAAAATAAATCAAAACTTTTTTTTAACAAATTAGTTAAAGGTGTTTTTTGTTTAATAAAAAATTAATATGAAACACAAAAGATATAATGGAGAACATTAATATTAGACAAAAAGTTATCTCACCCTTCAGTATACTCAGCCTGAAGTAAACCCAGGTAGGCTTCCCATTTGTTTCCTACAATCTTCCCACAAGTGAAGCACCTCACAGGGATTATCATTGTTAGGCACCTGAAAGAGACACAAATAACCCTTAACTTCATTCTCTGATGTATCATATACTTGGTTATGCAATAAAGTTTCTCAGTTTATCAAACAGGTTGACAAATATTAAACTAAGGGATGTAAACGTTTGTTTAGCTAGCATACATGGAGCTCTGTTGTTTAGTCTATTAGCCTACTACCTAGACCGGACGAAGAATGTCGCTCTTATCTTTATACTTCATGTTCTATGAATGATGTCACGGCTGTTAAGGTATTAAATATTGATATCAACATGACATACCACAGCACCCCAATGAGTATATTATGTTAAAGCTAGCCGATATGACACATGAACTAGCATACATAGCTAATTCTGGTAGCAATAACATCCTTCCACGATACGAGTTCACTTAACAGTTTTTTGTCGATTTAAAACACACAAACAAACAAAAACATATTGTATTTACTTACAATTCCTAGCCTGGTTAGTATGTTACAGAAAAACTATAATTCTCTGGGAGAAAACAATCTCAACACGCCGCCGCGATAGTTTTCCTCTCGCTCGCCGTACCACCGCAACGTTTTCCTGTCTCTGTCGGTTCGCCAAAATAAAAGCGAGCAAGAAAGTTCTACAGACGTGTAAACATTGAACATGGAATTAATTCTCAAATGGTATAAATATAATGCGCAGTGCAATAAAAATCTACCCCACTTTTAGTCAGAATCACAGTTTAGACATTCATTTATAAAATAAATAAGCAGCTTCATTGTGTATGGCATTATACTGTCTTTAGTTTGGTTAACCCAAATCCCTCCTGAGAGACAGATAGCAGATAATGGTTTTGTGGGTCAGTACAGTACAAATATTAAATATGCAGAGAAAATAACCACATGCTACACATTAAACAATTGATTATCATTTAATGTCATTAAATCAATTGCTTTTAGGTACTGGTAATAAGGTTACAATAAAACCCTGTATCCAAATGTCAGGAAATGTATCCATCAATTTGTAAATTTAGATAAACAGAACATTAACCTTTTATAGACAGGACAAATCAGTCACACAAATTCACTTGAATAATCAAAGTACTCACTTTGGCTGGTTCACTGTCTTTAATAAGCTTGATTTTTAATTTCTTTCTTTTTACATTTAAGTGATTGAAGTTGGAAAGAAGGGTGCATAAGGAAGATATGGTCAAATAATAAATAATATTTATATATATATATATTATACCCATCATTATCATTACAGTCACCATGATAAATATCATTGCCATCGGTAATATCACACAGTAACACATCATCTATGTTTAATTTGCTACAGCACATATGCTAAATGAGGAGTCCTACCTGAATTATTGCATTTATACGCTGTTGAAATTATGAAAATAGGAATTTACATTTTTTTTTCGAGTACACTGTTTTGTACAATGTTAGGTGAAATTTATTTTTGTGTTGGCGTAGGGCCTACTATCTTTTGGACATGATAAGGGAAGTTGATTAGGTTGATTGTTGGATGCTCATATTATATTTTTGGTCAGAAATGTGTTGAAATTATACATGCTGTGTGTCTGAACTATTTTCTACTTTGAAACGAGGGGCACAAGTTGAACATGTCTGCAGTTGCGCAGGTGAGTTTGTGCAGCGATAGCATTTTGACAGATTTCTCCCCCGCTTTGAGTGAAATATGACATGAAAAAAATTTCTACTTTCTATTTTCATGCTTCTAGAACTGTAAGTTATTTTCATTACTTTTTTTAGGTTAATGTTAAAACACAAAATGAGCAATGTAAAGACAAAACGGCGTTGACATCAAACTGATACAGCAAGACTAATCAGCCTGTGTTAATAGTAAAATGTCAGATGTAAACAGACAAAACTACTATTGGTGTTTTGCAAGATCAAAGCAATCCCATACCTTGTTTCAGCCACTCTGGTTGGTTTAGATTTTAGTGTTTTTACATTTATTTTTGGTCTTTTTAGATCATGGGATTTTAGCTGTTCCTCTGTACATTCAGGTTGTTTGCCTAAAAGCAATACATTAAAGGAAATATCTTAAGAATTGGAAAAATTACAACATTGATTTAAACCAAAAACACTGGCCTATATGTTTGGGTGAAAACAATGAATTAGGTCATTGTTTGTATAAGACAAAACAAGCAACAATAAAAATCAGTATGCCACATTTTGATTGTGTTAAATGCAGATTATTTAGAAAATTCTCACTCAAAGTGGACAAAATCCACACCTTTTAGTGGCTAAAGTTGATTAAAATAAATCAGTGTTGAGTCATTGTATCCAACGTCTACCAGAACACATGCTTTTTATAACCTCAACATTACTGAATATAAATCCTCCTGGGTAGATGTTTTCACAGTGCAGCTGTTCTTTTACCTGCTCTTTCACTTCTTTTTTTTATCTAAAAGTAAGATAAAGACCAAAACTGAGATTTCCCAAGAACATTGTGAATACAGTATTTAGATTTTCAACACCTTTAAGCAATGTGAACTACGCTTATTTTTCTTTGGTGCAAGAAAGCGCAAATATTGCAAATTCATGTTAATATTTGTGAAGGTGAACAAAATAAAATAAAGCAGATACAGCTGCATTTAGAAAGTTTAGGCTGTCAAACTGTAATGTGTGCTTTTTTTTTCTTTCTTTCTTCCTTTTCTATTATATTTTTATAAATTAAATACTTACATTTCATATACAGTGTTGTTGCAACCTCATGCATATACTGAGTATAATTATGCTCCATGTACAGTTTTCATAAAGATTTACAGTAAATGGGTTGATTTACTACAAATGAGAGCAGGCAAAAAACAAAACATAAAAAACAGTGTCTTGCTTTTGCCCATCTAAACCAGAATAGTCTGTGAACCAGTCAGCAATAATGCTCTTATATTATAATTTGGTTTTATTTTCTTCTTGCCAGCAGCAACACCCCCAGCAAGATGGCTCCTGCAGCAATAACAGCACCACCTATGAGAAATGGTTTGAGGTGTTCCAGAGAGTCTGTGCCAGAGGCCACAGCCTCATCCTCTGCTGCTGCTGCTGATTCAGCTCCTCCATCCTTGGAAAAGGGGGGATTCGCAGGCTCGGGGGCTGCAGGGGCAGGGTCAGTCTTGCGTGGTGCTGCTGGCTCCTTCTTCTCTGCTTTAGGTGCTGCCTTGGGCGCCGGAGCCCCGGACTTGGCCTTAGCTTCCATAGACTCAGACAAGGACACAGGTGTGGTCTGGTCAGGAGGAGTCTGTAAGATCAGCTTTGTGCTGCTTCACTGAGAGAGAGAGGGGGGAAAAAAAAGCAGACACGGCCAGATTATCCTTCTAATTTAGGCTCCTTCATCATGTTATCTGCTCTGATGAGCATATCCAGACTGAAATATAAACGAGGCCCTGATATTCATCTATTTGCTGTAGAGCATTGAAGCAGTAGAGCCTTAACTGTGACCTTGGAACAAGATGACATTGATGTGAGCTCTCCAGTGCTCAGAGGGACGTGAAAATGTTTATTTTGGTCACAGCTGCTGTGACATAATCACAAGATGAAGGAATATTCACATCCAGAGCAGCTTGCTGTGTAACCCATTTTTATGGCACAATCAAGCCATTCAGGAATGAAATCTGGAGCTGCAGAGCTTATTCACAAGATTTGAATCTTTGTCCCTTTTACCTCAATGCAAGACTATGCCAGATAGAAAAAAAGATTTAGTCAATTTCTGTACCTTGAATTCTTTGCACCTACTATAAAAGCTGCTAAATCATATGTGCTACTATGGCAAAATGGAGGAGAGAACATGACTGGGGAGAAGAAAAGCAACAAAACAAATGGGGTTAATGAGGAGGAATAAATTCTGCATAAAATGAGTGCATCATAGCATCCTGAATGTTACAAAATGTAGGCTGCAGAAATATTTACAGAAATGTCTCCCATTAAATCTCATCCTGAAATGATAAAAAAAAGAGAAAATATGGATATTGTTTACCTTTCCCAACACCTTTGTAGAGAATAGAAGAATAACAGATGGAGATGGAGTCAGAGCTGTCTCTGGAAGTTGGAAATGTCCTTTAATATTGGAAAATGAGAGACAGCGGAGAGATGGAGGGCACTGAAAACAGGAGGGAGGAGAACGAGAAGAAGAGGAGGAGAGACAGGGACGTACCATCTGGAGATCTGAGGAGGGGGAGTTTGTTTCTGGATTCTTTTTTTTCTCATACTCGTTTGGTTACTGTAAGGATTTTCTATATATATACAGTATATGATTATGATTTTATTTTTCAGGAAGAAATTTCTTTCCTTTTACTTTCTACTAAAATGTAGTTCACAAATTCTATAGTAAAGAAATTGTTTATTGACAAATTAAAAAGGATTTTATTGACAATTTGTATAGAAATTAAAACTCCATTTATCTTTAATATCTCTATTTTCTTCCCTACATAGGCCATTCAGAAATAAATGTTGCTGCAGACACACACGGCAACAAAATTTCAAAATTCTCCAAAGCTGAAAATTTATTCCCCGGGGTCACAATAATTTGTGAAGTGTCAAAATTAATTGTCACAAAGCAATACATGCATATTTAAATCTTCAATTAGGCTTTCATAAAAAGTCCTATTGGTCAGAAGGGTGGAGCTGTGCAATTTGAGTATTAAATTGATGGAGTGTTTTAACACAATTTGGATATTTTTTTAATATGTTTTATCACATTTTTAACAACTACAACACCAGTTTTCCCCTTTTATGATAGGTAACTGTGGATGTATAAGGTGATGAATTCTACACCTTTTTAAGTACTATTCAAAAAACATATATCCTACCAAGAGTAAGTATAGGAGGTTAACAACCCAATATTAGAAAAAAATGTTTAAAAATATATAGTTTAAAAAACTATCCCAAGATTGAAAAAATACATTGTTCCCATTCATGAGGCCAGATATTATAAATGATTATGGTATTAATATATTTTATTTACTGAACAAAATTTGGTGTTTAAACATCTCTGATGAGTAAAAAGAATTCAGCATCTTAATTTTTAATACACTTTTTCCTTCCAGTTTAGTATGTGGCCACTTAAAAACACTGTGATATAATTACACAAAGTTACTCATTTAAATTACCAAAAAAATAACTTTAAAAAGCTGTCCCTTTTAGAAAAGAGATGCCAAATCCTGACTATAAAAAGACAAAACAATTATTGGAAGGTCACATTTGTCATCCACACTTATTGCAATTTAAAGGTACTCATTCCAAAGTCATATTGATTGCACAGAAAAAGGTAAATGCAAATAGGTCAAATTAAAAACATATATCTAATCTTAAACCTGCACAGACTATAGCCAGCCTAATGTAGGTCAATTATGAGATTCAAGCTTGTTTTTTGGTCAATTCTTCTGAGTACTTTGTTAAAATTCACTGTAGACCCACATTTCAAAATTGCATTCAATATATCTAAAAAACAGCTATTGGAGTGAACTCAAACTTCACCATTTGATGTATTTCAGAACATGTTTTATGTTTAATTTAGCAATGGGCACCTTTTAAACTGACCATTACACTAAGATTTTGTTGTTAAAATGTGTGCTAAAGATATAAAAAATGTACTTTAAGTAACATATTTTACACAATCTAATAATAATAATTTGAAAAATGCATTCATAATGTGGAAAATGTATTTCTTAAGCTGTGTGTACTGTTTTGGTGATTTAATAGCGCTCTTGTTTTGCCTGCGTTGCAGTGTCGTCACCGTGGTAACAACGAACGTCGCTAGAAAACACTAGTAAGCGCTAATCTGCGCATGCGTGACACATCCAGGCTTCGATTCTAAGCTAACATATTTCCATACGTAGCTTAGCGCTAATTTTAGCGATAGCTTTCACAAAATAATAAATAATAGAACTAGAGTGTTCTCTCTCCACTAGGTCTTCTTGATGACATCACATATGGGAGCGGCAACATCTCACAAAGCACTACTCTCTGAACGAGTTACCCATCTTTGGTATTCACAAACCACCGGTGGCGCCCCTCCTCCGCAAAAATTCCCCAAGTATCCACAGCCTTTCATTTAGAACAGCGGGTCAGGTGTACGTAAAAGGGTAATTTACGGCATTTGCGCAGCTGTGTGCGGAAGAGGGAATAGCTCAGACGTACGTATTTTTCGGTGGGAAAAATGTCCCATGGGATGGGCTTCTCGCAAAAAAAATAAAAATGCTGCCTTCGTTTAGCTGTAGCTGCTGAAGGTGTCGGGATTCGGGAGTTGTCCGGTTGACGGTTCACCCTGACCAGTAAGGACACCACGAAACCCGAAGAACTCGTCGTTAGACACGAGGGGGGACTGCTGTGTCGTTAGAAATCACCGTGCCCAGCTGTGACGAAAGGAAATGGGAATGATCCACACTCTCTGTGAGGAGTCACAGCCGAAGACGTGTTGCAGTTAAAGCAGAGAACCGAACCGTCAGT
The DNA here is from genome assembly GCA_031762495.1 of Anablepsoides rubrolineatus. NCBI lineage: Eukaryota > Metazoa > Chordata > Actinopteri > Cyprinodontiformes > Rivulidae > Anablepsoides > Anablepsoides rubrolineatus. Next base: position 823,840 of record JARVGW010000322.1, read on the forward strand.
CACCGAGCGAGCGGCCGCGTAATTAATTTCGCACTTGACGGTATGTGTGAGTTCTGCTACAAACCCGACGGATAACCGACGAGGCTCCAGCGCTTTGATGTGTGTCGGAGTCCATTCATCTTTCTGCTGTAATGACGTCTGCACGGTTATTTTAATTCAAACGTTGGACACATTTTGAGAATTCATCCACCCGACCCAGATTCGGTGGCGGGGAGAGAGCGGGGCTGAGGCTGAGGCGGGTCGACAGTCGGTAGGATATGGGAAAGAGAGCGGAACCGGTGCAGTGGGTCTCGGCAGGGCATCGTGAAAATACAGGTGAGCAGCAGCTACCGGATGGTAGGTTTGTACACACACACACTGAGCAGCGAAGCTGTCACAACACGGACAGTGTGACCCAGCGTTTTAAGCCAAGTTCCGATGCCGTTTGACACACATTTCTGAGACCACTTCTCTCTTTGTCAGGCCCACAGGATACCACCTTTAGGCTGCTAGATCATGAATGAGTATGATGCTCTTTGACTTGTTGGATTCACACATTATGGCAGATGCACACATCACCCCCAGGACCGCAGTTAACCTGCAGCTTGTGGTATTTATTATTTCCAATTAAATGCTCCACAAACACTTATATTACTAGATGTAACCAGGTAAAGTGAAATGCTAATACCTATAATGTTGGCTTGTCTTTTCTTATTTAACAGTGTAGTGTAAAAAATACCTTTCCTCTCTCCTGTCTAATATAAATAAAAAGTAATAGAAAAGATCCCACACGATTATTATCTACACTGAGGATTGTATGTTTCTCTAAGAAAAAAAAATATTCACAAAGCTCTGTTGTAATTTATATGTCATGAGCTGTTTAAGAATATCAAAGACACTCTTCATCATATCAAACTGTTTTCTATAGGCTTCAGTCATTGTTGCAACCAAAACTGTATATCTATAACTGTATTTTGGGAATGAAAAATATTCCTCATGTTTACAACAGACTTCCTGAGAGTATGTTTGAGGTAGATAGGTGAGTGGATCAGAGCCATGTAAGGCTGCATCAGTACAGTATAAACACTTGATTCGAAGGAGTAAAGTTTCATTCAAATTGAAACTTGGTGCCTCCAGGGCTTCACGGCAGATGTGTTCTGTCTTTATTTGCCCAAGCGTGTCTCCCATGTCACTTCCTCTGTTGCAAGAAAACCATCTACTCCACTTCACCAATATCTTATTAATTAAATCTGATGTAGTAATACCCAAGCTGGTGGGTTTGTTTTTATTCTCAGGTAATTAAAAAATTATCCTGCTTCTGTGATGGAGCAGCAGAGAAAGGCTTTTTGATCAAATATGCAACAAGATCAGTGGAAGATCAAACTGTGCTTTCCAAGTCTGTTTGAACCAGGCCAGCACAAGTAAATTGTGGTTTTCACATTTGTGACATAAACCTGGGGCAGCAGTATTAAATAAATGTGTGAAGTCTTGTTGCATCAGGGTTTGTTGGTTTTTAAATGTTAAATGGCCTGAACTTTTTATCAAGTCCCCATAGACTCCAAAGCCCTGCACACTATAGATGTTTAACCATTCATACACACATTCACGCACTGATGGCAGCAGTGTTAAATAAATGTTTGAAGTCTTGTTGCATTTGCAAAATCAGGATTTGTTGGTTTTTAGGTCAATAAATAGGAGCTAAAACTGATGTAAATGTAGTAACTACAACAGCCACAATTGGGCCTGTAATAATCAGCTTTGCAATTACAGATTTATACAGATAAAGGAGAAGTTGTAGGAATTTATAAATTAAAATTGCACTAATTACTATTTACACACTGACATTTTCTAATTTCTTTGTTTGTATATTACAGAAATATTGTTTAAAACACTAACAGTTTTACATCTAAAATATATTGCTGTTTTATCAAGCATTTAATTAAAAGCAAACATCTTATAGATTGACAGTACAATCAGAAAAGTAAATTTCTTTTATAAAACTAAAGAAAAATGGCAAAAGTTTATGATTTGAAAGTTCTCTCTAATTTCCAGTAAACCAGTACTGTGCTGTACTGTTTGCCTCAATTTGAAAATAGGCCATTACATTTACTAATGGGCTTGCACTCAGTCCCACTTGATGAGAGATAATGTTTTCTGCGAGTCTGTTCACAATCCGTGCGTATGTTTTCAGCTGTACTTTGCTGAGGAGCTGAAAAATGGAATGTGTGACACCAGCAGCCATACTGTACATCACAGACCTTTAATAATATGCATACATAGAATTGGTGTGTTCAAACATTTCACTGGTATTGTGTACACATGTTTTTCATTTTTGTTAAAGTAAATCTACAAATACGGTTGCACTTGTTCATTATAAGGATAGGTCACAGTTCTTATTTACTGGAGTGAGGAAAGTTCTGCAGAGAACATTTTAATTTTACTCTAATATTGGACCAAAAATCCTTTTATGTTGCATCATATGGTAAATAGCAAATGGACTGAACTTCTATAACGTCTTATCATGCGCCATGGGGACCCCAAAGTGCTTTACACTTTTTTTTTTAAATTTACTGTAGTGATCCCCTGTTGGGGAAATTTGTCTCTGCATTTAACCCATCACACATGTGAATACACATGTGGAGCAGTGGGCTGCCAATTACAGTGCCCGGGGAGCAACTGAGGGGTTAAGGGCCTTGCTCAAGGACCCAAAGTGGGGCTTGGTTGGTTCGGGGAGTCGAACCAGCGACCTTCCGATCACTGACTCGGCGTCTCTACCCACTGCGCCACCACTCCCCAATTAAACCACTTACAGATATTCACACATTCACACACACATTCACACGCTGATGATGGTAAGCCAAACACAGCAGCCCTGGGACACACTGACAGAGGTGGGGCTGCCATGCACCGGCGCCATCTTACCGTCATAGGCAAGGCAGATGAAGTGTCTTGCCCAAGGACGCAACGACTGAGACAACTAGGAAGGGGGATCGAACCGGGCTGCACAATATAGTTATAAGTTTATAGCAAGTTTATCGTTATCGCGATAACAGCCAGTGCAATATGCATATTGCAAAAAATGCATAAATTGCAATAAATGATTGGCTCAGTCTAATGTTTGCATTTATGTGGTTTGTCAGCATCAGTCTGATAAATAAAAAGGACTAGAGAAACAACATCAAATCATAGTCACTCCATCGTGTTGTAATGGAAACTATGTATTAGTTGTTTTTTGCTCTGAACCCAGAGCAGAAAAACATCGACACTGCATATTAAGTATTCATTGATTTATCGCAAGTCATATCGTCATCGCAATATTAAGCACTGTTATCGCACATCGCAGGTTTTCTTGATATCGTGCAGCCCAAGTATTACGAAGAAGTTTAGATGTGCAATATTGCTTATTTTTGCAACATCACTTGTGATAAACCCACATTTTCTCACTCTTCACATCATCTCCTGTTATCACGATCATACAAACCAGGTGTGGACATAAAAGCCAGAGATGTTTTTTGGATTGACTAAAAATATTATCTGCTTAAGAACATGGATGCATGATGGCACTTGTTGAACTAAGGTGGTTTATTGTGATTTTTTGCTGTATTGTACTCTAAGCTTTGCTAAATTGATATTATGATGAAGATAATTTTATGTCGTATTGTACAGTCCTACGTTTGAACCAATAATTTTGGTAATGGTGTCTTGAAAATGAGTCGTAACTTGTCAAATTTTAGTGTGCAGTGGTTTGCAATAGTTGAGGAAAACTTGGGTAAATGAGTTCTAATGATGTGTGTGTGTGTGTGTGTGTGTGTGTATCACTGTCAGACTGTGCAATAGAAATGCAAATTCAAATGTAATGACAAGGATCACTAACATGTTCAAATTTGCGTTTGCTAATAACCGTCTGCTATTTTCTGTGAATATGCAAAGATTTATGTAGGTGTTCCCTATTTCTTCTTCGGCGAGGGTTGAACTCTGGGTCTTATTAGCAGATAGGAAAGGACTTCACACACGCTAAGATTAGTGAGACTGCACGGATGGTCTTTTATTTGAGTGCATCTCCCTGACACACTTGCCTGGAGTGCAAAATCTGCGAGCTGCAGAAATGAATAGGCAACTGTTTCATGCAAGTGTTTGAAAATGCTAAAATGACATGAAAAATTCAGCACGCTGCTGAAAACCTGTGGCTGCAGCGAAGAAGTGTTGCATGGACACAAAAATACTGCAGTTCTTGTTTTAGAATTTTTTTTTTTTACCAGATACAATCACAAACAGGGCTTTACATTCTTGTGGGCACCAAGCCACAGACAGGATGGCAGACCACATATGTTGCCACCCGGGCACACAAACCCAATGTCCCTGCATGCACATGGAATCTGCGGTGCACATACTATCACATACACTGAAAGATGAGAAAATGGAGTGGGAAGAGGTGAAAGGGATTGAGTGGGTGGCAGTGGGAGAAAAAGATGGAGAAAGAGGCAGAGGGAGAGTAGGAGTGAGTGGCACATGGCTTTCAGGCTAAAAAAAGACAAGCAGCACGAAACCAAAACCAGAATCTGGATTAGCTAGATAAGAAGGAGGATAGTGGGGGGGGGGGGGACACGGGGAGGCTTGATGGGGGAAAATGTAGGTTTCCTCTGCACCAAAAATGGTGCAGATGCACACTCTCGCTTTCATGCTCATAAATGTCCTCTAAAATATGAATACTGAATGAGTGTGTGGGTAGGAGAGAGCATGAAGATGGGAAAGAAGGAGGACGAGAAAGAAAGAAGGTGAGATGAAGAGGGTGAGATTCTTTAGGATGGACAGAAAGCGGCTGTAGTGTGACACAACAGGGAGGGACGAGATAATTAGAGACAGCAGCAACAACAACAGCAGCGCTAACAATGTGACAAGTGCTGGAGAGAATCTTGATCTGAGCAGAGGGGAACTCTGACCCAGGCACAAAAAGAGACAGACTGGAGCAGATGGATGTATGGCAGCTCACAGAGGAGATACAGATTTGGGACTGTTCTGCAATCACACAGACATGCCGGCCACGACATAACTTCAACATTTCCTGTAGAGATTCTTATAGCATGTCTCTCTAGCATTGTGCCAAACACTTCAAAACATGCCAAACAGTCTTCAGTCTGCCTTCACTGTCTGAAACAAATATTTGAAATGTTGTGTAGGTTTTGTAAAAAAAAAAATAAATGCTACTTACGGAACAGGAAAGCCTCTGTATATGTTCCGACATATTTTCAGAGTTTCTTTCAAAAATTGTCACTAGTGTGTGAAAGCGTGAAGTGTTGTCGGTCTTGTTTGTCATGTGGCCCTGTGATGGACAGGTGATCTGTGTACCTTGCCTCTCACCCATTGTCTACTGGAGATAACCCACCAGCTCCCCATGACCCTGCGCAGAAAATAGAAAGTGGATAGATGAATGGGTTTTAAGAATTCCTATTGAAGACGTTTGTGTGAAAGTACAAAATGACATTGGCAACTGTTATAAAGTGTATATGGTTGGTTTAAAAACTGAAACCTAAAATGATCAGATCTACTGGATCAGCCTGTGAATGAAAATTATACTGTTACTATCCACAAATAATATTTCATGGCTGTAGTATGTGGTCATGATAATCTGTTAGTAAAAGAACATTCCATACTTGTGGATTTGAATGCGTCATGGCTATTGACGGATAAGAATGTTCCATTTTGATTACAGAATTATATGGGCGCTTTATTTATCTCCTTCTGTTGTCTAATCAAGCAAACCCAGACAAATATATCTATCTTTGCGTGGTTTTCTTTGTCACAATTTCTGCAGATGCTCTGAATTCTGTTAAACATGTGACCTGCTATAGTGTAATTTAAATCTACACAATTTTTTAACTCTTGAGACCACCATTATTTTAGAAAAGCTTTACAGCACAAATTGCAACGGTCAGTAATAGTTAGATACACCCAGAATGCATTCAGTTCCTCCAGTGGTAGCTTAATTTTTGACACGCCTAAGTAAACATACAGAGTACTCTTCTCCACTGACATTCCTCTTCTCTATTTCTTGTCGACTTGTTCAAATTTGAAGAGCTGTGTTTGTATATTAAAAAAAACTCATGAAACAAAGGCTCATATGTATCACCCAGTTTGATTAAAACTTGGCGATTGTATTGCAGGGAATGTGAGAAAGAGCCGTGTTGAGTGTAAAGCCATTTGGCTGAGTGTTTCTTTGACATTTTTGCTTTTTGGATGTCTGCTGTTGGGCTTTCACAACTTCAGTTGCCTATTTGTGAGATATTAAAGGAACACGAGTAACTTGTTGAAGTTATTCTCAGGCCTGTAGGAATTACTCCGTGGGAATTTGGGGATATGAACAGAGTGGTTTCTACTATTTGTAATGCACAATAACTTTCAGTGGCTAGACTGAAGCACCTTGATTGTCTGGATTCAGCTTGAATATTTTGCACCAGATTTCAACATTACATTACAAAAATACATTTCATGCATTTTGTGTTTGACAGCAGTATCGCAAACATGACTAATTCTTTCCAGAACTGCCTTGTTCTTAAAAAAAGAGGAACTAATATGTGGACCTAACTTTTTACAGCCAGTGTGAATTCTGTAAAATATGTACACAGATAATGACTTGTATTATCCCCTCATGGAAAAGGTTTTATTTTGGACAATATGCATTTTTTAAATCTAAAAATATATAATAATAATTGATTAACAACCCTTAAAAACTTGTACATTTATAAATAATAATATACAGAAGAGTATTATTGCTTAAAACAATAACTAAATTGTGGGTCGCTGCTGCATCCCCAGTTTTTTATGTGGTTATTAACTAGGGATGCAAACAATTAATCGATTTTCGATTAATTGTCGATTAATGGTTTATTAGATTAAAGTTTATTTCATTCGATTAATT
>JARVGW010000322.1:988669-999382 GCA_031762495.1 Anablepsoides rubrolineatus
AAGTTGTTCCTGTACACATCAACAAACCTTAGCCTTATTGTTAGTTTTACCAAAGTTCTCATCAATTTCTGTTGATTTAAAAAAATTTACTTGGCTTTCTAGTGTAGAAAATAAAAAAAATGTAAGAAATGTGTCTAAAGTACAGTGTAAATATGCTTCAATAAATAATAGAATAATATTTATTGCACCATAATAGTTAAAGCAACATAAATTCATTAGTTGATTCTCAACAAGAGAGAAAACAAAACATAAAACAAAATGTGCTTAAATTATCTGGCAGATTTTAATTTATAAAGTCCAGTAGTGTATAGTAACAAAGTAAATTACTTTGTTACAGTACTTCAGTAATTGTTTTGAGGATTTGTAATTTTACCAAGTAGATTTTTTTAAAGGTAGCTTACTTTTATTCCATTACATTCAAAATAAAAAAATGACACTTTTGCTTCTTTACATTAAAATGTAACATGTTGTTACAAGCTGCAAATTTAAATATGACCAGAACTCATTATAAAAGGAGTTTGTTTATACAATCTGAAAAAGTAAAGAGTTGGATTTATTTAATCAAGTTAATTCAACTGGTTCTGCTAAACTGAGTTGAGAAGAATAGAGCCTTTATATTTACTCAACTCAGTTTAGTGGAATCAGTTAACTTAACTTGGTTAAGTAAATTCAACAATTCATTTTTTTTAGTGTGCATTAAGGAACATTTTCTTTTACTTTCCTAATTATTGTGAACGTGGAGCATCTCGTCTCCTTTATGTTGCGGGACACATTTGACAACGTTGTCCCAAAATTACAAGTATATCATCGCAAAACCATCTCTGAATGAGCTATTCTTAATAGTCAGTTTTATCTTTATTTCCTGGTCTGTCCTGCCCACAACATTTCTGTCCAATGAGAGAAATGAGCGTCAAAGTGGCTTTGTTTATAAATAGTTTATAATACTTGCAAAAAGCACAAAGGGAATGCAAACTGCATCAAAGGAAAAAATAAAATAAAATCCACTATTTGGTCCGGATCAAACAAATGGACCAAAGAACTTTCCTGGTGTGATGACAACCTTAAGTACTTTTCTTATCAGTGAAATTTATTTTTACCAGAGTCATTTTCTGATGAGATCATTTTACTTTCACTTAATATATATTTTGAAGTACTTGATACACTTTTGATAAAATCCAACTTTAATACAAAACAATAAGAAAAACGTTACAAAACAACAGAATATACAGTATTATATAATTTATTAAAACTTGTGGAACACGTCTCTGTTTTTAGTTTCCCTTCAGGAACGACTGTGCGTTCGTCATCCACGCGACACCGCCACCTTACCGACTAACACAACTAACTACCTATGTTGTTGTTGTTGTTTTTCTCCCTTCTGTCCTCTCCTTCTAGTTCCACCACAGGCTAACATGCCTCCCCCTCCTCCCCCGCCCCCTCTGCCGCCGCCGCCACCACCTCCTCCTCTTCCTCCCATGTCTGCGGCGTCTCCCTCTCCTCTAAACAATGGGATTCACTACACTTTTGTCTAATCAGAGAATTAAAGTAAGACCTAATTGCATGTTTTATGGTGCCAATATTTTTCAAGAATTCACTGCTTGTCTCAAAGGGGTGGTGGGGTGTGTGTGTGTGTGTGTGTGTGTGTGTGTGTGTGTGTGTGGGAGGGGGGGGGTAACTGCGTTCTTGCTGCTCTGTTTGGAAGAAACACATCTTTTCTAGGACAGGGAAGCCTTGCCTCTGCTCCCATTATAATCAAAACAAACATCTGCAGGCAGTCTGCCCATCCCACTGTGATAATTGTGTGTAAAATGTTCTTTTCCAATTTTTTTTTTATCCCACTGCCAAAATATTTATGGATGGTTAAGGGAAGGAAGGTCTCAAAAGAACATGACTGTTTGTAGCATTGTGTGTAATTAACAAAAGAGACACCTTTTGATTTAGCACCTTGACAGTTCAGTATTCAGCACAGCTGCATTCCTCAGCACCAATTAGCTCCCCATCTGTAGCCTGACAGCAATAAGTCAGAAAAAAAAACCTGAAGATATTACTGTTGTTAGTGTAAATGCACAAAGACAGCTTGTCTCTTTTTATTTGGAGTGAAAAGAAAAAAAACATGTTTCACCTAATACAAAAAATATTTCATTACATTTCACTCTCTTTAGTTATTTATTATTATTATTATTATTATTATTATTGATATTAACTCTCTTCTGGTGAATGTTAAAGTCTTAAACAGGACATGAAAATTAATTTCATAGATGTTTTTTTGTTTTTAACCTGTCAATATTAAAAGTAATGGTTTTTTTTACCATGAGTTAAAACAGGAAAGATGTTCTCTTCAGCTAGGCATACACTTTATAATATACTGTATATATTTTACTAATCTATATGTGTCATTATAGGCAATATCTTTTTCCACTTTTTAGAAATTACATGTTTTTTTTCCCCAACACGTTTCCGAAACTTTTTATCTAAATGTTTTGCTGAATGTTGATCTGTAGCCTGCTGGTTGGGGACCCCTGCTGTGAAGCTTCTTTAATTCCTAAGAACATGAGCAGCTGCATGCTTTTCACTGTATTGTTTTGTATGAGATGTCTTTTTGTTTTTTTACTTCTTTCCAACATTTATTTTTCAAAGAACCACTGCTTACGTAAAAAATAAACAAATAAATGAGTAAAAATTAGTTTGCTAGTGGATTGTCGAAGTTGATATCTAACTTTACTTGTGTGTCGGTCAAAAAAAAAGACATCGAAACTGCTAATTAAATTATATTAAGCATAAAAAGAAATTCTCACAATGAAAGATGTCTTAATAACAGACATCATAAAAGTGTTAGCTTTATGCACCATTTACACAGTGCCAGGGATGGATGATGTTATTAAGGAGGCACAGTTCAGTCAGAATAAATTATGTGATCTCACCTTAAATTTCACAACTTTCTTTTAAAGTCCTCTGTAGCATTGTGCAGGTGTGTTTTAGAACTTAATAATCACCTAAAAGCAGTTAAATATTACACTCATGTTTTTAATGAAAATGTATTTATTGATTTGATACCAATTTGAATATTTAAAAAGACCACTACCAGGAACTCATTCTAATTCAAGGTATAATTACTTTATTTTTTGTCTTTGTTTTCACTTTCCAGCTCAAGCTATTTCTGGACACTGAGGTGCTACTCCACAATGATACCAGACACCTGAGAGCTCTAAGAAATGTTTTGTTTTCTCCAACGTCAGTAGTATGTGGACAACTTTATGCAACAGTAGAAAAAAAAAACAACAAAGAAAAAAAAACAGTAGTGAACATTTAAGTTGAGGCTCACTCAGGACTGACTTGTTGAAAGTGTTTCCAGCTGCTGAAAATTGTCTGGAGTAAAGTAAAAATGTGGGCGCTGCTCTTGTTGATACCCATGACAATGTCTAACAGATGTTAATCTCTTAAATAATAAAGACTATTTTCTACAATTTTAATGCACTTTTGAATTGTACATTGTGTCAGATTTCTATAGTACTTTTACTTTCATCACTAGCCAGACATTTTTCAGACACAGGAATCTAGGAAGGTTAAATGCGTAATTTTTTATCTATAATATTCCTACACCACACTTCCTGGATTTGTTTGTGTATATGGTACCTGTTGTACTGCCGGTCTTCTTTAGGCTCGCCAAAATTAACGGTATTTTTGCTTTTATTCGGATGAAACTATCCGTCAACCTGTTTTTGTGTGACACGAGAAGTTTGGGCTAGTGAGGTTTACAAAGATATTAAAGATGTTAACACAATGTCTCTTTCATAGCACATGTATTTATTTCATGTTAATAATCATGTATTTTTAATACAAAGTAAAAAATGATAAGCAACCAAATGGGCTAAATTAGAGGATTTTTATTTTTTAAGTTATGCATTAGTGACAAGAACAATGTGTATTGTTGTTTTGGCTGCTCCCTTCTGCAGGGGTCACCACAGGCTGCAAGCTTACATGACACAACCCTCGCTCGAACCTGCAAACTCAGGATTACAAGACGGCAGCACTGACCATAAAACCACGGAACTGGCAAAACCCACGTGTTTGTTGGGATCTTTTTTTCCTGCTGAAATTAAACGTTTGAAGCTACGAGTTGAGATACTTTGCTGTGTTCTGTCAGCACTTAGATTTCTTATGAAAACTGACTAAATGATGCAGATTTTGGCCTGATGGGGAAATTGTATTTAGCCCCAAACTCTTTCAAGATACAGGGGTCTGTTTAACAAAAGCAGAAGATTTAGGTAACAGAATAAGGGATGGAAGTTGGGCTGGACTGGGTCTTGTTGGAACACTTTGGTTTAGCTGGTTTTAAAAAGATGAAGAGGAGCAACTACAGTAAGTCAATTATCTTAACTGTAACAATACAGGCACAATCTCTTTGATTTAACACCTACTGTAAGCATCAGTATTATTATAAATGGATTAACTATCACTGTTAATATATCAGTCAATACAACTATGATCACTTTTCCATCTATTTAATATCTTCCACTTGTTCTGAAAAAGGGTGTAACTTCAGGTCTACCGTGGGGAGGGGGGATTCTCTCTGCCTATTTATTTATTTATATAGTTATTTACTTTTGAAAACCAATTCAGTATATTTAGGGTTGAAATACTGTTTTTACTGTTATTTACTTAACTTTCTTGTTTTCTTTGTATTTATTCTGCACCTTTTCAGTTCCACGTCAGTTCAACAATTGAGAAAAGGCTTTTCTTTTTTTTTACATTTTTAGGATGTATTATACAACATAGTTAAAATTCTTAATTTTCTAAGAGTATGTATTTACCTGGTGCTCTACAATAATGACAATATGATTCAACAAATCCAGTCATGATTTGACAAGAGCAGACTCAAACCCTGCAAGTCATTTTCACCTGTTATTCAAACCTACATACGACATCGTAAATGTTGAAATCGGGTCAAATTTACCTAAAGACAACAAGAGAGTTGTAGCTGTGCACTTAACTTGTTCATTCTTACTGTGAGAGCAAATAATGCCATTTTATTGGGTGTGTGTGTGTGTGGGGGGGGGGGCATGGTGGGTAGGGGGGTGGGGGGGTATATTGGCTGGATCAAATTATTGTGATAGTCATACCCCCCTAACCCCCTTGTAAATTACACCCATGGTTTGGAAGTTGGGTCATGGGACAGCAGCTTAAGCAGGAAGATCCAGATATCTCTTCCCACAGCCACCTCTTCTGGGAGGATTCCAATGTGTTCCCTGTCAAGCTGAGAGATACAGTCTCTATCATGTCCTGGGTCTTCCCTGGGGGTTTCCTCCCAGTTGGACATGCCTGGAAAACCGTCCTACAAGTGTGCAGGAGATATCCTTATCTGTCGATCTCACGCTTCAGTCTTCACTCAGTCATGAACAAAACCCTGAAATCAACAACTCACTCCAAACCCAGAAAGGGTTGTCCACCTTTTACCAACTGAAAATCATGGCCTCAGGTGCTGTTCCGCATTCAATTCTCAGTCTAATGCAAACAGCTCCTTATTATCACCTTTACACTACTAAATAAAAGTTAATTTTGTATAAAATAAATCTCCATACTTTGTCTATGCTTTTGTAAAACCAAATCAAGGATATAATGTTTGAGAATCAGAAAACTTTGGCTTAATCCTCTGTCTAGGTTTGATGAAACATCCTCCTGATTCAGTAATGAAATTCAAGTGAGACCATCCTTACCTTGAGGTAAAGAGTTTTTTCCTGTTATAAATGATAAATGCATTTATATTTATATCATTATATCATATGGAAAATGAACATGAGAGTTTGACAGCAGTCACTGATTCCCAGTGTTCCCCTGCTGAAATGTCACAAAATGACAAACTATTAAACCTAAAACAACCATTTCTTGTAGCTATTTTCCATTAACGCTGTTTAGCAACTCTATTTTTATTCAAATCATGTGCAAAGAAAAAGTACAAACTGTGGACTCTTCATAGCTCCAAGATTCTCTTTGAACTTTCACATTGATTGCCTTGACCTAATAAACTTCATTCTATTATTTGAAAAAGAAACCAAACTATGGCATGCTCAAAGGATGGGAAGTTTCAATACAAAAAAAAAAAGAAGAGAGAGAAGCTTCTTGAAATGTTTCTTAAGTTCAAAGCTTTCTCCATCTCAAAAGGCATTTTTAATTCCATGTATTTTCAACCGAGAAGGTAGATGCTAATAACTCGGGATTCTGAAGTACAGAATTCATATCTTTAAATCATGAACTATGTCTTCATTGCAATTGTAAAAGAAACCTCTGAGAAGTACATGTATTGAACTTCAGGTTCAAAAGGAAAAATAATATGGAATTGAATTTTAAAAAGAAAAAGGAAGTGAGCTGCTGTTGCTAAATACTGCAGCTTTCTGCACAAATATTTATCATGTTATCATGAGAACACCCACCCCACCCCGCATTGATGAACCGCAAACCCCAACATCCTTTTCCTCAGCGAGCCTTTTGTGTTTCAGCTCCCTCCCAAGTGACGTCTTTATCTTTAATTGGAAAGTAATTATTTTCACTCCTTCACATAGGGCTGCAGTCTAAAAACACCTGAGAGAATGGATGCACCTCCCTGAGCAGCTGCATCCAGCTCTCCTCCAGGATCAGGGGGGCCCCACAGAGCCTGCTGGCCCTGCTTGCTATAGACCAACTGTATCCTCTGTAGTGCTTATTTTGCAATAAAACTGAATGTCTTTCCCTCCTCCTGCAAATAAAAAAAAATAAATATTCACCCCAGCCCTTCCACTGAGGATTGTGGCATTTCCATGTATTGACGTTTGGCTGGTGGTTCGTATACATTTGTTATTCTATGCTCTTGGACTTCAAAGGGAATGAAAAGGGCCTATTATGCTAATTGGTTCCTGTTCTGTTAAACGCAATTAAGGCCTCCCGCATTAATCCGCTACTAAATACTTACTGGCTTCAGAAATGCCTTTTTTTTTCCAGAGGAGGAGAGAGTGCTGCTCAATATCCTGTCAGAAATGTTTGTTTGAGTCTTTTTAGCAACGTGTAAATAAAAGATAAGTAGCAGTAAATAAAATGCCTCATTTGAAATCCTAGAAAAAGAGCCTCCTGTCATTGTTTTGGATTTAGTTTTAATTGACCACGATTTGACTCTAGCTTTGGGAATTTTTCTCCTTTTTGGTTTTGATTGATAGAGGGAGTCTTTTGACACCATGCTGAGGAGTCCTTGTTCTCAGGTCTACGTTGTTTGCAAAGCTTTTGTAACATATTCACAATTTTTAGCAGCAGAAATTCCCAGTGATACCTTTTTTCACTCAGATAAGTTTTATTGTTCCTTCCCGTTGGCTTTTTGATGATTAAACCAGAATGGGAACACGGCTCACTGTTGGGATCTCAGATTGTAGTCCAATTGTGCAAATACAAAACCAAGAACGTCGATGCAATAGGTGCTTTGATTTCAAAATAGTATTTTATGCTGTTTTATCATTTTTCCAAGTCCCACACGCGGTTCGTTTTTTTAATATGTAAGAAATGGAATTGGGTAAATTATTTAGGAGTGAGGAATCATTGAATATTCTTCCCATCGTATGTGCATACACACTGTAAAAAGAATAGAGAGGAGGCTGAATGGCACTCATGCTGCAGGCTTTCAAAATAAATCAGACTTAATGCCTCTTTTTTAGCTTTTAAAATGATCCATTATACAGTTAATTAGCCTAAATGATTATATAATATTGGCCAATATAGAAATAATGTAATGTTTAGTAGAAATGATCAGGTATGATTTGATGATTTGAGAAGGTCCTTTTTTTATTTCAAACAATAAATGAGCATTTTCATGTTCCCTAAACGGAAAGCTTTTACAATACCTACAGTGAATTGGGCTTTTTGTACATAAAAGCAATTGCTTTGTAAATGAACCAAATGCCCCTGGGCCTTCTCTTTAATCTAGCAGCTTCACACACACAAACGTACCAAATTATAATAAGTGTTTTAGTATTTAATTGTAAGAACTAAAGTGTAACGGCACTAAAGTTAGCATCCAGAACAATGAAACATTGTGTTTGCATCAGCAATAAGCAAAAGCAGAGGATTTGCTTTATTGGAGGTTAAATAGGAACAAAAAAGCTTTGCTGAAACACCAGAAAAGTTTAAAAAAGAAGAATTTGCTCTGAGTTATTCACTTTTTTTTCTTGTTTCTTCTAAACAACAAGCATTTTCCTCAGATGATAATTTAAACCCACAATGTATATTAATCTGTGTACATTTGTATTATTGTTGACACACACGGCGTGATGACGTCACTGAGAAGTATATAATTAAAATTGACATGTTGCACGCCTTATCTCTACACGATTAATCAGTGGTTTGCTGTTAACTTGAAAGGAAATATTAGATCCTGACTAAACTTTGATGAAATCCAGAGTTACAAGGCAGAGATTTGGGTCAACTAATGAGAACAGAGCTTTCCACATCACAAGTCCAAGCGGGAGGGAGATGATTTACATGAATGCAAATACTGTTGGAGTTAATTGCACACGCTGGCGTTCTGTGAGTTGTGTTGGTTTTGTGGATGTGGGCCTTGCTTGTGAGCACATCTTGCCAGGGAGCATGATGTTCTCAACTGATAGAGGTCGGTGTGCTAATTTTTATTTTTATTTTTTTTTCCAAATGTATTCATGTGTTTAATATTGAAGATCCTAAATGTTATACATTTTCTAATCTTAGCTGCTGTTGCAAAAACCCAAGCATATTCTTTTTGTAGGAAAACACTGGACACTGCTTTAAATGAACAATGACGTCAATAAATGCTTAAAAGTTGCCTTATTTTATTTACATTTTTTAAAAATAACCTCCTGTTTTAACGGTCTGCCTATTTGACTGCATTCATTCGTTCCAATCTTAAAATGTCAGTGTATTGAAAAGTATGTTGCTTTATTATAAACTGAAAATGTGTCATGAATAATCAAAAAGAATGCATTTGCAGAGTGAGTACAAGGATTAAAGCAAACTCTTGTCCCATAAAAAGGTGGCAGCTGTTGTTAACTTTAAATCCTCAAAGGTTTAAAAGAAGAACTTTTAAAATGTGCCTCTTCTAAAATTTAGCTCATTGTCAAACCTCGTTGAGAATACTAACGGCTGTATTCCTAACGTGAATCAGCGGCCCACCTTTAAGAAAACCTGGTGTGGGTAATCAGAGCACCCCTCCATCCCCTTGCCTCCCCCCCCCCCCCATACACTCATCCTCACTCACTGACTGAATGGTGTTCTCTAATTAACCATGCAGAACAGGGGGAAGAACACATGTTAATTTAATGTAACAAAAATGTTGATTTTCATGCACTCTCCTTTTCAAATATTTATGGGCTAGACTTGGATTTGAAGATGCATCAAAGACTCACAGGGTATGCAAATGTGTCTGCCTCGTATACCCCCCAACAAGTTGGACTGTCTTTTTCTCTTCGTGCAGGCTTCACGCACTTCACCATCTGAGCAGAGAGGAAGCCGTACAGTCACCTGGGTAAAAATAGTAGCCTGTATTTGTTTTCTGAGAGTATCCGGCATTTACAGGACAACGGTTTGGTTGCAATAAATAACGAACCTGTAGCTTTTACAGGTTCAACATGAAGATATATGAACAAAGAGTCCTGTAGCAACATTTTTAAACTATTGCTGCTGCAAAATTAATCTAATGTGATGTTATGAAGACAAGTAAAAAAATAATTCAGAAGAAGTCACAGAAGTTTTTTTTATTTCTCAAAATAATTGGTAATTTGTCCTCAAATTTAAAGTTTGCATGTGATATTTTTAAAGTTAACTTTGAATAGATGTTTGTTTACATACTGAAACAGTCAAAGTGACTGAAAATAGGTCAACAATCATGGAGATGTCAAAAAAATATGTTTACAATCAGATTTGTTCAGCAAATTATGTAAATAAAAGTGTTTTGTTTACATTGAGTGTGGACCCGCATTTCAGACTTACATGTTACATCTGAAAATCTATTTAAGTAAACTATTTCAAACTGATACAGTTCAAAATAACATCTTAAATTTTTTAACAGGGCTGAAGTTGACTGTTTGAACAATCAAAGACTGAAGGATAAACATGTTAAAAACAGTCAAATGTGATCAAAGTTTGCTTCAAAAAGCACAAAGTGACACAGGGCTCTGCAGGATAGAGAGGGAGAGAGAAACACCTGCAGGACTTTTCCTGCTGCGTCCAAAAGGTGGCGCGTGAGGTCCGTTCAACACGCACCACAGTCCGGGCAGAAACAGGAAAAAAAAGCCCGCTCCTTTAAACACTTGAACAGCAGAGACCACACAGAAAACTCTGTCAGATTGTTGTTTATGTTTTAATCTCCGTGAACATGATGCACTGAGATTATTCTGAGGAACCTCAAGTTCAAAGTGTCACACGGAGGACAGGAAAAAGTTTGGAAAGGTAAGATGTTTGGTTTTGTTTTGTTTTTTCTAATATGGTGGAAAATATTTGTGGTGTTCTGAATAGTGAAATAGTAGAAAGAAAGAAAAAAAGAAAGAAAGAGTCTGATCTGATGCATATTCCTCTTTTTGCCCTCCTCCTCCAGCTCTATGTCGCTCCTCCGGTAACAATCACCCTTCTCCCTCCTCCTCCGCCGCCTCCTGCCTCTCCTCTCCTCTTTATCACTTCTTTTATTTCTGACCAGTCGCGTGTTTCTCCCGGGATATTTCTGCAGGTACA
>JARVGW010000322.1:1001719-1030003 GCA_031762495.1 Anablepsoides rubrolineatus
ACTTTAGGAAAACTTAACCACGTTAAAGTGTAAAAAAGACTCTTAAAAGTTGGAAGTAATCTTTTGTTTTCACTCTTCAGAGTTGAGGTTTTCGTGACGCGAGCGGAGAGAGTTCGCGTTATTAAATCCCTCCGGTGCGCTTTTCATCCGCAACCTTTTTATCGCAACTAAGTGTTTATTTTTTTCCCTTCTTCTTCTTCCTAATAATAAGCATTTAAAGGTGTAAAAGTTACCTCTGTGTTTAAACGAAGTCCCCCCAACTTCATGCCGCTGTTGGCAGTTTCACTTCTGTCCACAGAGCGGTACCATTCATTGACAGTGGCTCGCGCGCCCCGGTAGGTTTCCTGTCTCCGCGCGCGATGTGGACAAGTCTATTTGAAGCTCTCGGTCCACTTTTTTTTTTTGGTCCATAGTCCGTGATTCTATTTGTTCTAAACTCTCTGTGTCATTTATTCCAGGACAGAAAATCAGAGTTTCTTTAAGCCGCGCAGCTTCTGGGAATCTCCTAAACTTTCTCAGGGGTCGGAGGGGGAACTGACCCCTGAAGAATGCATAAGTCATAAATTAAATCCAACAATCACAGGAGTAAATGTGGGTTAGAAAATAAACTCAAACAGATTTATGCCTAAAAGCTCGGGACTGGACTGAGCATCCATAACTTCTCACGCCAGTGTTTTAACTCTATTTATTTTTACACCACACGTGGATAAATAAAATTAATAATCAGTATAAATATAATGCAAAACAAAGTTTTAAGATGTCCAGGCCCCATAAAACGTGCATTTCTGGATTTAAACACATATGTTTGTTTAATTAAAATATAAAATTTAAAACAGCAGGGTTGTTATTTTAGTTTTTATTTTAAGGAAATCTGGATGATCACAATGCTGGAAGCAGCGCGTGTTTTGCGTTCTTTAAAGAAAAGTGTTTCTCAAAATTCCTGCACAAAACCCGGCCCTCTCAAAGCTGCTGCATGAGTTTATTTTATATCATTTTAATCAAAAGTAAATACGATTTAAAACCCGTGTAAAAAATCGTAATGAACTTATTATTTTTCGCATGCATGTGCGTTTTGTCTTCTGATTTTTTTTTACCCCACCTGTGGCTAATTAATCAGCCTGGAATCCTGTTTTTCCTCTCCCTGAAAACTCCACATCCCAACTATCCGCACAGAAAACTGTCCTTTTTTTCCTCCCTCTCTGAAGAGTTAAAAAGTTTTTTTTTTCTTCCTCCTCTCTGTCCCTCTCTCTGACGGTTCTGCAGGTTTCCTCATAAGGTAAGGCGGTTCTGGAGCCCAAACGCGAGTCTAAATGGCACATTTATAATTAGACTGTCCATTCAGCACATTGTCCTGATTGCAGCTATACAGGGACACTCGGCTGTGTCTCTGTAGGAGTTGGTCTCTGTCGGCTGCAGCTCACCCCAAAAAAAGAGCGACAGGAGAAGAGAGAGAAAAAAAAGAGAAAGAAAGAAGTGAAAAACGGTTTTAGTCTTAAGCGCTTTGATGCCAGTTCAGCTCGGCTTTTAGTGAAAATCTCACTGATTTCTACAGAAGCAGGCTTTCATCGATCCCATTTTTCTTTTAAAACTCCTTTTTTTGCAGCAGTTCTGTTCATTTTAATAATTAGATTATAAATTGTATTTTTTTGTGAGCCCTTTTAAAATATTATTTACAATTCATTAACTTATTTGAGAACAATTTATTGTCATCATAAACAACACATAAAATACTTTGTTGCCACCTTGTAATACAAATTGCATGGCAATAAAAACATATTTATTATGTTATATTGACACTATAATTCAAGGATTATAATCTGATTTTTGTTTTTCTAAGACTGAGCAATAAGACATCATTCCCTCACCTGGACTCAGGAAAACAGTTAGAGACGCTGATGTGTCAGAATAAGTTCAAAGATTTTTTAGGACTTTCATTTAGAGAGAGAGAGGGAGACACCTGTCTCACATGTCCAAACACATCCTGCTCTGTTCAAGTGTCTCACCTCTGATCAACTTTACTGCTGAAATTTCCCCTTTTCCTTCTTTTAAACCAAGATCACTGTCATCCCTGCTTATTTAATCTGTTTGTGTTACTGAATGGAATATAAGAGAAGTTGAAGAGTTTATCTAAAAAAAAAGCTGTCCTGCTTGAATAATTTGTTTTATGTGTTCTTAACATATGAAGGTGGAATCAGTTGAAAACTGCAGGAATCAGTGAGATTAAAGAGAAGACCGATTGAAATTTGTTTTTATGTGGAACTGTTTGAATTATTATAATTTTTTTGATGAGTTGCTCATGTTTGCCCGTGTTTCTTAACCTAAATGCTTGCTGGAAAATTTGATAATTGAAAGCTCCAAAGACAAAACACAAAACTGGCATTTTTATTGGTATTCAGAAAGTGTTATTTTACACAGGGGAAGTGGGGTAAAAAAAAAATCAGCAGTTTTTTGAAATCATAAAGGCTTGCTGTGATGCAAATAAAAGTGCTGGTGTGTGTTGGTTTCGTTTCATGGCCTTGCTCTTTCTACACGATCTGTGTTTTCCTGCCAAACTGAAATTGATATTCCAAACAACTCGACTCTTGATAAGCTGATTTCACGAAAAGAAATTTAAAAAAAGCTTTTTTTCTATGGGGGGAAACTTAACCACTGATGTGTTTTCCTATAGACAAACAGTCAAATGATTACAAAGCCTGAGCTCTCCTTGCCTTCTTGGAACTTATATACATATTTTGTAAATCTGACCTGACTTTATCATCCGTGTGTGTGTGTGTGTGTGTGTGTGTGTGTGTGTGTGTGTGTGAGAGAGAGACACAGTCTATTTATGCCTTGGCATATGTGCACAAATGAGTTTTACTTTCCACTCGCCCAGATATTTTGCAAGTGTGTCTCTGCTTTCGACCTGGGTAAACACCACTGTTGATTTTGAAACATCACATTTCAATAAGCCGTTCTGTCTCTCCTGAACAAACGCCATCAACACCACAGAACTAGAACCTGCAGGTTTATCTTTGCAGTTATGTGATGCTTTAGTTTGCTCTCTCAAAGTGACACAGCAAGGACACGCAGGCAGAGCCAGGGTAGAGAAGAAAGGGGGGCGACTGGAGGGGGGTGCACAGATACGGGGTGGGGGTGGGGGTGGGGGGGTGAGCCCTTATTCTGTGGTGATAAACAACATGAGATATGAGAGGAGGTAAACAACAGCAGGTCTGGTAAAGGTAGAGGAGGAGAGCGCAGCAGAAGGTCGGAGGACTCCAGGAGATAATAAATGTGGCAGCACATGTCGTGACAGCTGTCTTTCTAAGTGTTATCTGATTTGCTGTGGAAAATTTCAACAATGATCAAAACTAATGGGAGATGCCACAGCGTGTTTGTGTGTGTGTGTGTCGTGGGGCGGCGGAGGTGGGATGCTTGGCCCTTTTGGCAAGAAGTTTCTGGTGTGTTTTATGTCAGCGATTAAACTCTCTAAATTACAACACGGCTTTTTAAAAATGCAACTTGTTTCCAGGAAGGGAGACAAACAGATAAAAAGGAGGGTCACCTGAGGAACATATGCAGAAGGTGGGTCTTTATGCTCCTGAAGGCAGACATGAAAGACGGAGCAACACATCAGCTATTTAAAAAAAAGAGGATCTTAATCTTAAATTTGCTAAATTAATAAAGCTTAATCTCCAATTTTTAAAATTTGAAAGTTTTTCATCCTTCAATGTAGATTTAAGTAATGGTAAAATTTTAACTTCTCCTAAAATTCCAAACCAAACATCACCTGCTGCATAAATGCCAACACTCAATGAGCATCGACAAGAGCAGCAGTTGTTTTTATTTCTTCCTGTTTGTTTCTACTCTTAGATCTTCATGTCCCTCTGGTTGCTGTAAGTGAACAGTATTGCTTACATTAAGGGATTACAGATGAAAAAAAAAAATCTAAATATGTGTATCATCACAGGGACCTGCATAATTGCACACGTAACCTAAGTGGCTCATTTTGATCTGTATCATTCACTCTCCCACTGAATATGTTTGTCTCAAAAATAATTGGACACATTCTTTTCAGTCCATATAGTTGTGCATAATTAACTTTGACTTCAAAATGCAACAGTAAGTAGCCAGTTGTTTTTCCCCCCCAAAATGTATTTTCTTAAATTACGCATTAGTATGTAGAATAAATTAGAGGGGCATTGGTGGCTCTCTGACACACGCAGGTCGGGGGGACTGTAATCAGGTGGAGGAATTAGTGAGGCTCATTGTTTTTTATGAATCGAATGAAGATTTGTACAGTGGCTGTGTGAAGATGGTTGCCTGCATTTCCATATCAAAGAGGCACACAGTGCAGCCGGGCAGTAATTAAAATGTGGTGGATTTTGGAGTCTCGGCGCACACACATACACACACACACACACACGAGCATGCATACACACACAGCATAAAGACCAAGGCTGAGAACTGTCAGCTTGTGTGGAAAAAAGTCCAGGTGGTTGAAACTGAATTTTAAGCAAACATTTGTGTTCTTTTTGTGGAGTTTTAAAGAAAAGGAGAAAGAAAACGCTCTGATCGGTTAGTTTTTGATCCTTCTAGTTTTTCAGAGGTTGTTCGCCACAGGTTTACATTTATGCATAAATTATGTTGGTTTTTGATTTGGTAACATTCACCAACTGCAGTCATGTTTTTTTTATTAATATTTTAGTAAAACTACAAAAATATGTTTTGTCTCTGCATTAATAGATAAATGGATTTTATGTATATGACTGCAAGTGACCTTGATGCAGAAAGCTTTGACTTCTTGAAAAAAAAAAAAAGAAAAGAAAAAAAGAAGAAGAAGCTGTGATCTTTTGCCTCGAGTGATTTTTGCCCTGCTAGGATTGAAGAGTCTCTAAAGAGCTGAGATTGTGTCTTGTGAGCGAAGAAGGGAAAAAGAGATTAGTGTAATGTGGGCTTTTGCACAGCTCACATACAAAAGCTTCACAACAAGCCTTTTCCTTGTGACCCCCACCATCACCCCCCACCCCACCCCCACCCATTGTGCTTGTATCAGACCATCCCTTGGGCAAACCAGAGCCTCGGAGGAAGCAACAGATCTTGGGCCAGAATGGGTCTGCTGTGACATGGATTTCTATGGAAAATATAATGTGAGAAAATGCTCGAAAAAAATTCATCTTTTAAGAAATAGGAAATGGTACAATTATAAACCGTTTAATGTGAATAATCCTCCCGCACCGGTTAGTTCTGGGTTCAAAATGAGTCTCGTAGTTGAGATGGAATGTAACTTTTTAAATTCAAGTACTTTCCGTGTTCTGTTAGACAAGAACGATTGAGAATTTTTTGGATTGGTAGAGTTTAACATTTGACAGCTTGATCGGACAAAAGATGTACGTTTTTTTCGTGGTCATGACTAAAAAGGTTAACGGGACTTTCTCGCTTTAAGCGATGCTATGTTTTTAGATCAGATTTGCAACTTTGCTGCGTGTAGTTGCTTCTGTATTTGTATGAAGAGCGTACCTCTGCATGCAAACACATTTTTGGCCAATGCAAGCACAGGAAGTCTTTCTCTCTTTCTTCATACTGATCGTACATGTTGCAGAAAGTTTTTGGAGATATTATTGGAATAGAAAGTGTGAACACACAGCAGCTGCAACATAATAACTAAACGGTATTACCATCTAAGCCCATAAATGCTATTATAAAAGACGCACTTGTTGATTTTGGTTCTGTAGATGGACCTAAACAAAACCACGCTTTTGTTTTTGATATTTTTTTATTTTCTCCAGAGAGAGAAAGAGAGAATGTGTGTTAGTGCTCTGGGATGGAAACAAATCCTGATCACCCCACTTGCATCATGGAGCAGCTACTGTGGCATCTAAAGCAGGCCAGAACGTTATGGAAAAGAAAAGGAGGTACTGGGCCAGAAATCAAATTCTCAACAGTTTCTCCTGTGGAAAAACACTAATGCGCAATGCCAAAAATAAATCAAAGTGACAAAAAAGGAGGCGGGTGCAGGAGTAGATGGTAATGTTCTCGCGACTGAAGTTCTGATGAAGTTAACTATAGCATCTCTTCAAGCCAGGCCTTTTGTTTCCTTTCTGAATCATTGCTTTATGCTGTAACTCGGATGTGTTGCAAGGATTTGCTCTTAATGTACATCATGAGAAAATGGCTTTGGCACAAGCAACCATGAGCTTTCTTCTTGTCACTGTCTTTATGTTGCTCTTTGTCTGTCTTTGTAATCCTTTCAAACATGAACTGAGTAAATGGAAGGGGGGGGGTGTTCAGACCCTGCTGGTGAAAAGATGATCTAAGAGCAGACTCAATATTCTTAAGACTCTGCACAAATAATGATGTTGGTGAGCTTGTTGCATCAGATCCCTCTAATTTTGAGTAAGAAAATTAGACTGTTTTGTATTTGAAATCATTGATGTTTTTGTTTTTACTTAATTTTTCAGTATATTTTGTCTCTTTATCACCCGCTCTTCATTTTGTACAATAACAAACATAAAGGAGGCACTGATACTGAAACAAAAAAAAAAGAAATTTCAGCTTAAAACAGAAGTGATCTATAAGCTGTGTTTACTCTCTGTAAATCCAGAGTTTAAGATCGACACTTACGTTGGGAGCACCGGGAACATTTCACCTGGTCTTGATGACTTTCTCAGCTAATGAGTAACAATAATTGTAGAAACTCAGAGCTTGCACCCTGAAACTAAAGAAAGTGTCATCTGTGACAATCTCAACCATAAATGTGAAAAGAAAGAAAAAAAATCAGCTGAAATGACTGAGAGCCTGTGGTTAGGCTCAACAGTAAATTTCCCATGAGGCTTTTTGACAGTCTGAGGGGACAGCCACTCTGGCACACGCCACCCACCCACATATAATCCACACACACACATACACACACAAAGCAGAGTGATGTTTCTGCCAGGCGTCACGGGCATTAAAACATCTGGAAGAAGGCTGGTTTACAGGGTGATGATTGACACATTGGTGTGGACAGAGGAAGATGGAAGGGGTGGTCTCTTGTATTTAAAACAGCAAGACATTCATCTTTTTTTCTTTTGTTTGTTTTTTTAACCCCAACCAGACAGGATGAATGGATCATTGTCTGTAATATCTATAAAAAAATAGTCATGACAATGAGATCATGGCTCTAGAATGAAATCTTGTCATTCACATTCCTTACAAGCACTTTGTCTTCTTAGTGTTTTTCCAACCAGAAGCGCCAAGATCTACAGTCACAACTTTTCAAATTGGATGTCATAATATGATGTTTGGCCTAAGAAAGTTAGGTGACTCATTTTAATAAAATGATCACTGAGAGTAAAAGTAAGAAAAATGTGATAGGGCTCATTCAATAGTCAAAGTACAACACCCCTAAACACTTAAACAGTGGTTGTTCATACAGGGTCTTATTCAGCCACCTCTTAGACATGGTATGCAAATCAGAACATTGCAAGTCTCTGGTCAGAATATTTGGTTATGTTTGCAGATTTTTGTTTTGTGTAGACTGGGATAGTGAAGGTTTGAGTAGATGAGCAAGCATATAAGACAGAACTGGCTTTGCATTCTGTTGCACATTTCATTTTTGTCTCTGAGCAAGTTTACTGCAAAAGTTCAGGTTGCTTTTCCCGCTTTGAGTCAGCTAAATGTAAAGTTAATGTAGAAACAAAAATACTCTCTTAAATAAAAAAAACTTTAAGTAAGAAAAGAAAAAGTAAAAATGAAGACGCAGTTTAACTTCACCCGCATTGCTATGGTTTTGGTTTTATTTCTGCTTGAAAAAAGGCTTTGTGTTCTTGGTTAGGGGTTGGCTTTGGTGAACATGAGGGAAGTACAATATTCATCTTCAATCTGAGAAAAGCTAAATTTATTGGTTACCATCTGCAGGGTGGAGGAGTTTGGATTATGGCCAGGCCAAAGAAAGGCTTCTAATTAAACAGTCATCATTATATCGACTTATGGTCAGCGATCCTCATCTCCAACACTGGTTTCTCCACGATGAACATGGAACCATTGAGGCTTTCCTCAAAGCTGGACTGAATTAGAATAGGAGAAACAGGAGAACAAGAACTCAGGATAACATTTTTACCCACTCTCTTGGAAAAACAAGCAACATGAGGCTTGTGCCATATCCACTCAGGTTTAAACAATTATCTAACATCACAGAAACCAACAGAGCCTCAGCACTGGCACAGCCATCATGCTTGCACTGCTCTGTTCCAGGCTATGGTTTAAGACCTGGCCAAGTGTCACATGTAAGCAGAGCTTTCAATAATTTCAATTAGTGTAAGAGGGTGTGCCTGCAGTATCTGTATTGCTGCTGCTGGAGGAGCTTTCCTTTGAGGTTGACAGCCCCTTAATATTGTATTTCATGGTTTGATGTGTGAGTGACACACAGGCGCTCCAAGAGGATGGCAAAATGGTTTATTAGGACCTAATTAGAGCCCTGTGATTAAAGGGGAAGTGACTGTGATTAGGAAACCTGCAGATGATGTGGAAACATGGATGAATATTCAGGGGAAAGAAAAAAAAAGCACACAGTACGTATTAGCCTGTGGGTGTTTTGTGTGTGTGTGTGTGTGTGTGTGTGTGTGTGTATCTTTATAGATTATATGAGCGCTGCAGAGTCAGGGCTGCCTCGGATCAACTGTGTTATGGTATCATCTTTATAACAGATCTCCGCAGAGGAGCCTTACAGCTTAAGCTATTAGACGCAAAATGCACAGCCGAACACGGAACTGTAAATTCACATGTGCTGTTTTTTTTTTTTCCTTAAGTACGCTCAGCACATGTAGAAATTCACATATTTGATTAGCAGCTCTCGCATCTTAAACACAGCTAGAAAAAATATATAGTGACCTTTTTTTTTATATATAATAGTTTCATTCCAGCATATGAGAGTGGATTTTTACAGCCAATTTAACATGAAACCATGAGGAATGTTCTGCAAAGTCTACTCTGCTTTCTGAAGCTTAGAACACTTAAAGAAGCCTGCATTCTTGTGAAAGTCAGAGTACGAACTGTTTAATCAAGGAGATAAATGCTCCTAATATTGTTAGTCTCCATCAATGAAGAGATTAACATTGGATTTTCTTTTCTTTTTTTCTTTTTTCATTTTGCCTCACAAACCTCTAACTTTTCCAGATCTATGATAGCCACAGCCATTAAAATTCATTTCTGGGAATGTTCTGAAGGAAGCAGATTGGCAGTGGGGGCCTCGCGATTTTACAATTTCACAACTGACTTCCTTCTTAAAATGACACTGGCTTACCTGCCTATTACTCCCTTTGATTTCTCCAGTACATGCTTCTGTGCTCCGAGAGGTATTTATAATAAGCTTAAACTCCACCGGCTTCATTGCTAAAGGGTGCTTATCTCTCTGCTATTCAAGGAAAAGAAGGGTAATATTTTTTCCAATTTCAACATTTTACTGTTTGGCCACACTCAGCCCAAATCCACATTTAGGGCAGGAGGGGGGTGGAGGACTGTGGAGAGCAGACATGGACACATATGAACATACATGCACACACACACACAAATTCAACAACTCTGTTCCTGACTGTTCTTTTTTCCATCCATTCAATTATTGAGCTTCAAAATTATAAGTTGGAAGTCAAAGATTATTTGATCCAATAATCGTGTTTTATTAACATGCACAGTAAATCACATTTTAAAACTTGTTTGAAGCAATGTTTTTTTTATTCCAATATTCCTAAAATTGTTTACCAGATATTGTCTTTTCATGATTATTATGAGTATATTCATACATTATATTCATATTAGTGGCTCTTTTAATTGAAGCTATTTATTTATAATACACAACATACGGTACATGTGATGTGGGAAGAAAATATAGTTTATGTGACCCATCTTTTGTTTATTATCAAATTTAATATAATTTTTATTTTCCTTATTTAACCGGTATTTATCCAGGCAAATCCCATTGAGATCACATATCTTTTTTGCAAGGGCAGCCTGGGCCTGAAGGCAAACTATTGTACGTGTTTTTGGGCAAGCACGAGGAGACCATGCAAACTCCATACAGAAAGACCCCAGGTCCGAACAGGGGATTGAACACAGTTGTGAGGCAACAGTGCTAATCACTGTCTGAAAAGTGGCTCAGTCACTTGAGAAAGATGCTTGGTCCATAGCGTATGGGTGACACACTTCAGCCCAGTGAATACTTAAGCAGAAACTTTCACAACAAGCAAAAATTAAACACAAAATCTGTAGGCGCAGATTACTTGTTTAAATACATTTTTGCAGCACTGAACTGTGGGCAGCAATTTTTTTACTGAGAGTCTGAGTGCTCCTCAGCCCTCCGCTTGCTGCGTTTCTCCGTTTTGTCGGTTGTGCCATGCTGTAATGGGCTTCCAGGACATGATGAGAATATAATAACTGGCTGACAATGTTTTCCTTACCCCCCACCCTCCCCGCCTCCTCCACTAAATGTGAAACAGGTCCAGAAACGTGGAATATAATGTACTGGTTGTGATGTCAGTTGTTATTGCTGGATATGCAAACTAGTAAAATTTAGACTGTTTTCCACAATCTGCTGTGCAGAGTGCATTATGTCACAAAGGGCACATTGTAGCTTGTTGGGTGTAGAGCATTTTCTCATTCTCTTGTTCTGTGCCCTGCTTTGGCCACCTTCTGTGCTTCCAGTCCAGACTGCAGCCTTACTTTATGCCTATTTCCTCTCTTTGTGCTGCAGTGAATAGACAATAGACCTATATGGCATCTTACATAATGGACAGAATTATGCTTTTAAAGTGCAAAGAATAATGGTTAAGAATGTTGTCCATGACTCAAGTGTTTCCCTATGATTAGTATGTGCTTAATAGCTGTGGACATAAAAAATATATAGGATTAGGGCAGAATTTATTGAATTAGCCAGTATTTATGCCTTAAACTCGGTGCATGTTTTGATGAACTTGACTTAAATTGAGAAAAACAGTTGATAAATTTAGTTTTTTATATTTTCTCATTCGAACCATTGAGTATAAGTTAAGTCATCATTTATTAATGCACTTTATTTTGAGGGGTGTTTTTCTGTCAGCTGCTCCCTACTGCATGAGTTGTTACGTCAAACAAACTAGCATGAACAATTTGGCAATTGTTGTACGCATTAAACCTTTCCTGATACAACCTGGGCTTGAACCTGCAGCCTGATGAATAAAGGACCGCAGCACAGACCACCGAGCTACTGCAGCTCCCGTTCTGCCTTTTCTCTGTACAGTATAGAATGAAAAAGCTTCCTGTTTTTTTTCTCTGCTAATTAAATTTGCCAATAACAAATGCTGGCAAGAACCTCTTACCTTGTTTGACTTATTTATTGCCTGACTGTGGAGGTAATGTGACCTTTCATTTCAAAAGCCCTTTTTTGTAATCCAGAAAAGGAGTGTTAAACTCAATTACGGCAGTGATCAGTGGCTCAAACACTACATTTGTTTCCTATGAGAGGACAAGCAAAGTAGAGCCCCACCCTGGGCTACTTGTCCCCAACTCTTGGCCCTTCAACCCCTACAGGACAACAGAGAGAGGGGAGGGGTTGGGGGTGGGGGTGTAAAGGTAAAATGAGGAGGAGAATAGAACAGCGCTGGATGAGAAAGAAAGAATGGGAATAGGGAGAAAGTAAAGTGCCTTACATTCCTGCCACGTCACTGAAGATTTGTGTTGACCTTTTAAATCATTTCCCTGTTTAGAAGATTAAGAAAGCAGAAATATTCTTAAATGGATCCTTTTCCCTCTAACTTAAATGGACTCGTTGCATTTGTGAACAGGGTTATTAATTGTGGGTTTCAGTAAAAGACAAATGACCTCTGTAAATAAGAAACAAAACCAGACCTTGAAGTATTCATTGTATAGTGGTTACAGAAACAATGGGTGCAGAGAAAAGGGTTTCACCCTACATGCAGGCTTTGGTTGTTTTTTTATGCATTAAGTTTTCAGTCTGCGAGTTAGATAATTTCCTCCTGTTTACTGACTGTAATTCATTGGTTTTAGTAATCCATGGAATACGAGATAGACCAGAAGCCATTTTTTAAATTTCTTTTTAGACAAAGAGTGAAACAGTTTTCTTGTAGAACACTGCAGAAGTATATGAGCTTTCCAACATGGAAAAGTTGCCCCTTTTAGCACTTGAACCTGCTGTACATTGTATAGTACTAAACAAAGTAAAGGCAAAGGTTTTGTTTTGGTTTTTAATATTGTGTGATCATAAGACGAGATTGTTGAAAAAGAATGCCATCGAATAGTGCATCCTCGCTTTCCCGCAACACTACCAAAAAAAAAAAAAAAAAAAAAAAAAAAAAAAAAAGCCGGAACAATTTGTGGACTCCAATGCTTCTTTATAACCTGATCATTTATGGATCAGTTGTTTTCTTTCTGGTTTAATTCACCATGTGATTGATTTTCAGTGCGGCAGCGTTGGAAAATATCCACACTAAACCGAGCTTGTAATGGGGAATCATTTGAATACAGATGCTTTCGGCTTAAAGGCCTTGTAACTGGAAACATCTCGGAGCCTGGAGACAATTGCAGGTTGATTATGTTGCTTCTGACAGAAGTTGCAGGTCTTTTGTACAAGGCAGACATATTTGCATCTAAATGCTTATTGTAGCCATCTAAACAGCATAAAACCTGATTGTAAAAGCCAGCTGTTGGGCTGTAAAAAAAAAAGAAAAAAATTCAATAAGGAAAATTGGGATGGAAATGTGTAAATTATTTTCAAACAGTGGAGCTGAAATCAATAAGAAGTAAACAGTGCTGGTTGTGTTTTTACTTGAATTAATCACATATAAACCTATTTAGAGTTAGCACTGTATGCTGATTTTAACAGCTAAAAAAACAGTTATTATTTTTGTTATTGCTGCATGCTGTCTGATTTTCTACCACCTGAAACAATGTTGCTTGACAGATATGAGAGGTTATTGCTGAATAACATTTTTTACATATAATACAGTTGTTATGATATATTTGACACAACTGATCATCTTGGATTTGCCGACAGGAACACATCAGTTCTCTCTTTGAAATGGTTTACGTGCATGTATGTAAGTGCAACTATATGTGTGCATGTGCATGTCTGGTGCCCAAAGCAGAGTGATGCCCCTGCTGATTTTGCTCCTCCAGCTCTTTGTCCTGCAGCACTCAGTGTGTCTGCCTCCTCAGGAGACTGTCAGGCTTCTCTAGTGTGGCTCCACAAAGGCCCAGCCTCCTTTGAGGTGTTAAAAACTTCCATTTATGCATCTCCCTGGACAAAAAAAAAAAAAAGGAAAAAAAAAGGGAAAAAAGCACCAAGCCCATTTGAGTCCAGTAGCAACACAGGCAGACATTGTGGCCACGCTTCTCTAGCACTCATTTCACAGATTCTAAAACCAGTATGTGGTGAACAGGATTTGAGGGGCTAAAGTGCCCCACGAGGGCCAGGCGATAAGAGGGGAGAAACGCCACCACGCAGTAAACTAGAAGATGGGTCCAGGAAAATAAACACATTACCTGGGAGAGAGAAATGTGTGTGTGAGGGGGGGACTTGTTTTCATACCCCTGCCCCCAACATGCACACCAACACAAAGCTCCACACCGAATGAAAAACGAAACAAGGAGGGAAAAAGAAACACATGCATATCTCAAAAGTTAAGAAAAGAGGGCTTCTCAGCGTGCCAAAAGACAAGCCTATTCTGTGTTCTCCGTCTTCACAGTCTTTGGAGCAAAAAATCTGTGCGAGGAAATAAAAGAGAAGTGATGCACAGCAGCCCGTTAGGAACACTGGGGACTGAAAGCTGTCCACTGTGGAGGAAAACATTTTCTCCCTGCCTCAGTTGCTCAGTAAATAGACTTTTATCCCCATTATTTGATGCAAAGAAATGACAGATAATGTATTTGCCAAGAAAGTCTTGTTCACCCACGGGCACTGTTTCTGAACCGAGCCTGTAACAAACTCTCAGTACAAAAGCTGCCACTCAATGGTGGGACTTTTTTTTTCCCCCATCACTCTTTTATCTGGCATCAGCTCTGCCAAAACACCAGACACTGTTTCACTCTTGACAAAGATGTTTTTAACTGGAGTGACATGCTGGTAGTCGTTCTTGACATGCTGGCATGAAACGTTTTGTGAATGTCTTGCCTGATGTATTTCAGTGTCAGTGCAGAATCAGCCAAAACAAAACAAAACAAAACAGTCTGGGAGAAACAGAGTAGAAATAAAAAATCAGAGAGGGAGAGACTTGGTAAGGTTGTGACAGATAATGGTGCATTGGAGTGTGTAACAGCTGTTGGGCTGTGACTGACCACCAACACCAAATAACCCACCGATACGCCAGATCGCTTGTAGAAATACAGTTTGTCTTTTTTTAACGCCACTCTGTTGGACAGTTTACCTGTCCACAGACGTGTCCATCATAGTGAACACAGTTTGTGTGTCGACAGTTTACCTCAACTCTCGCTGTTCCTCTCGGATGAGGCTAATACATGAAGAATTAACTTTGTGGAACTGGATATTTAACAGGCAATTTCAGATGTTCAATTACGATATCAGACATTTCTGTGCCAGAATGTTCTAAGCTCCATCTCCAACACGGCCCCCCTTACTCTTTACCCCATTTCCCCTGGGACCACTGTTACAGCCCCATCTCATTGCATCCTAAAGCCCCCCCATGCAGTTTCCAGCCTAACTATGTGGCTGCTGCTTGTGCAGAGATAACCACGCTGCATCCAGGTAGGGAGCAGCCTACTGATGGCATAGATTACCTCTATTGTCAAAATAACTAACTCTGCAGAATTCCTACTTTAGCACGTTTGGACGAAGAGGAGAGTGAGGATTTGGGACGGAGGATTGGGAGGATATTTTTAAAAACATGCTGCAGATCTGGACAAATTCCAATCAGGAGTTGAAGCATAAGTTTTGGCTTGCTCGTGTATATTCCCATTCACAACTTCAGCACACATGCACGGTACGCAGAAGGCACATCGACATGCACAGAGACGCGTACCGTCCATGCAGGAAATGCAAAAAAAATGTCATAGCTGTATGTTGAATTAAATAAAGTACATGGATGCACAACTGGAATTTTGTCAGAACAGATGGAGATTGGCCTCTGCTGGGCTCCATACAGCTGTGGTGATGCTGGTTATTGATGCGGAGCCTCCGTAACATGATGGATGAAAAAGACAGCTCTCTGTTATGGGTAAGGGAAATTAAATCAAGCGTGTCCCCCCCACCACACACACATGCACTTGGAATTGGAATCTGAAACTGAATATGTCTGAACATCGGTAGTAAAACTAGTTTATCCTGTTCTGTACAAGAAGCTCAGACTCAAATAAGCAAAAAGCTGAGAGATAAAATAGATACTGGTCAACATATGAATTTCAAATTTGGAGTCTGTCTGATTTATTGAAAATAAGGGTTAAAAATATTTGTATTTTCTAACCTGTGGAGCCAGGATGGACAGCAATTAAGCTGATGAAATATAACCAGTGTTTGTGGGGTGTGATTTATACAGGTCATGGCTGTAAATGATGCTATGATTACTTCACATGAAAGCTTTCATTGCATTTCTTTCTGTGTGTGTGTGTGTGTGTTTGCAGCCAAAACGAGAGAAAAGGCCACTCTTTGACAGAAATGCCACAGGTGGCTGTGAGCTATCTGTCTCCGCTGCTTTGATGTCGGCTGCATGAGTTCACAGTTTGGTACCTGAGAGCCAGGCAAAAAAAAAAAAAAAGAACAAGTCTTCACTATTTTTATATAATTATTTAAACAGAAGTCATTTGTTTGTCGCACACTCAAACAATAACTTGACTGCTTGTAACTGTTTTTAAAGCCTTTGCTATTTATGTGATTGGTAATAAAAGAGGGTTTGTTTAATATTTCCTGGTTCTACATGCTGCTACAATAATAGCCGGTTGACACAGAATCTTACTAAACCACAGGGATTCCTACATTCGCTTCATTATAATGTCATCTGGCTTCGTTCATTATTTTCAATTATAACTTCTTTTGTGTTTCTTTTTTTCCCCCTCTTGCTGAAATAATTAACTTAAATAAGCAGTGGAATCCAGCTCCCCACGTCTTATTTACCCGATTGTTCTCAATTAAGATCAAATTATTAATTCAAAGATTGTTTTAATAATACGCTGTGATTACATGAACTCTCATGTTTTTAGACAAAGAATGACTAAATTACCATATTTTGATGCCCCCCCCCAAAAGGAATAGATTCTTGACTGAGTAAAATCAAATAAAAGTTAATCTTGTACATGTGTGAATCCAGGATTTAATGAACTGAAATGAACTCTAAATCAATAAGATCCGAGGTGGTGTTTATGATTAAATCAGCTGATGCTTTTTTTTATTTGAAATTAAATAAAACTTTATATAATAACCTTAATCAAAATAAAAAAAGGGAAAAATCGTGTTAATGTGTATAAAGTACATTTCTTGCAATGAAATGTATTTTGTTTTTATTGTGTTGGAAGGAACACACTGCTGTATGGAGCAGCTTTCCATTCAGCTGGGGGGTCACAGGGGTCCCCCTCTCTCCCATTGTCACGTCTAGCCTCAAGGCTGCCACATTCAGACCCGTCTCACCGTGTTAGCCCACCATCCTCCCACGCAGCCGACAGCGCTGTGCTCCGACAACAATGCTGTGGAAGTCTATATATTTCTCCTGTCTTGTTGTTGGTGGCTTATTGGCCCCGGCAACAGAAGACTGAGATGCAGTAGTGCAAATTAGTGACAGATCAGTTAAGCGTGACCTTAAAAAAAAAAACCCTTGGCCTTGTTTAATTGGCAGTGTTGAAGCGGACTAATTGTATAAATCAGCTGGTAATGAGATCTTGGCTTATTGTGAAAAACAAGATAATGTGAGAAAATGAACATGAATGAGCTTAGAGCGTTTCCACTTCCTATGCTGGGAGCTCAGATAAATGAAGTGGTGTTTCCATAATCTCATTTCTTGTTCATTTTTGGGGTATTTTGTGTTTTATTTTTCTAGATTAAGGATTCGTCTTTTCTGCCATGTTTGCTGAGGTTAAATGTTGTTTTTATACAGGTCTTCTGGCCAAACAGGCAGCAAGAAAATCATAGTCGTGCACATTTGTCACAAGTCATGTAAGGATTGAAATGATGTAAATTCATTAAAACAGTTATAATCAGATGTAGCCTTCAACTCATTTAATTCTTCTAGCCTCCTAAGAGTTGCCATTTCCTTTTCACACTTCTTCTAACCTAAGTTTTTATAACGTGCACCCTCCTATTCTATCAGGCAGCCTCCTTGGTCTTTGTGTGCTCTTTAACAGAAACATTTCAATAGACAAGCTGAAACTAGCAGAGCATGGCCTTTAAATAAATCACTGGGAAGCAATGTTTTGATGAAAGACGGCAACATTAAATAAAACAGCTGATTTATAAACTTTTTATTAGTTAAAGCTGTGGATGGAAGACAGGATAATGAGGCATAAGAGAGGAAAGTTTTAAACACTTGTACTTGTTTCGCGTTTCCTTTTGATACAGATAAATGCAGGTGCCCAAGTTTTCCGGTTTTAAAATAATCTGAAAGCACTATTGAATATGCAGCGTTTTCCAGCTAAATGAAGTCTTTTTCTGTCTTTGTGCTTACGTTCCAGGTTATTTACATGAGTTCGAAATCAGCCAACCAGTGAACACTGGAAGCTGGGGATCGAGTCTTTCAGTTTTTGTAAGTATCTGTTTGCCTCTTCAGCTGTCTCTGTCTTGCCACACGACTCCTCCACCCCTGCTGACTTTCACCCACACTGAACACCTGCATTAAATGAGGTGGACAATTGGATGGGCTTACAATGCATGCACAATTAAACAGTTTGAAGCACAAAGTTACCGACAGACCTTACAAAATATTAGACTCAAACTTATTTAGGAGGTATTCTTGAAACTTCCAAAGCAACATAGTAATACAGTTACTATGAAATGTATTCTTTTATTATTTTACTTTAAAACAGAGCTGAGTGCACCTCAACCCTCTCTGCATAAATATTGCTCTAACAGTCTTTGTGCAGCTGCAGCCCGTGCAGGATTTCTAATGAAAATATATCTAAGATATTAAACAAATAAAGGTGAGGAACTTAGTTGATATTATTCCTTTCTTCCAAATGTCATTGGTGATACCATGGGAATCATATTAATGTGACTTGGAAGCTCTTCAATAACAGCCATGAAACGCCTCTCTGAATTCAAAGTTCAGGGCCATTTGCCATTGTTTGATCATGCCATTTCACGTCACACGATGTCTTCTGCTCAGACAAACACGCACCTGTCAACCAGCAACCTATTTCTGCTGCTAATGTTGTACAGTTGCAACAGCAAGTTATCAGTTGGTTCAAATTTAGCAAGCTACTTTAGACACAACTAATAATCAAATAAAGCAAAAAATAAAAAAATAAAAATCACTCCATGCACTTCAGCAAAATACATCACTTAATAATTTATTGACACAACAAAACCTTTCCATTAAAAATAGTTAATCACAAATACAACACATTTTAATAAGTTTCATTTATGTGGTGTAAATGCAGTAAGTATACACTTAAAAATACTGACTCAACAATTTAGTGTAACCCTAACCCTAATTTACATTTGATCTACTAAAATATTAGGTGTGACAGATTACTTCAGGTTTTTTTTTTAAGTTGAGTTCCAGAAAATGTATTCATTGACAGAAAAGGCTGAGTTATAATAAAAAATATGTTTTAGGTTTAAAAATAAATCTCTGATTGTGAAATGTAATATATGAAAATCTGCTTCAGTGTTAGGAACTGACTTCAGCAATTCACTCATCAAAACTTGACTGTTTTAAGGACAAAAATAAAACCGGGATATAAATAATTTGGGGATTAAAAACGTGTGTTCGATTCGTGAAATGTTTAAAACACCTGTCAGTATTTGTTAGACACGAAGCCCCCGAGGGCTAACTGTGGATGAGTCCCGCTCATACTTAGCTGGATCTAAAGACAATCAAGAATCTGAATATTCTTGACTTGCAGGTTTAATTAATCTCCAAATATGACAGGAAGTAATTGAGTTTGTGTTGCTTATATAGCACGCTTAATTACACTCATTCAGTCCCATCTGGAAACACCTGAGAGTATGTTGAAGCATCTGAATGGATACACTCTTTGTTAATGTGCCATTTACCTAATAAGCTGCAACCACACAGTCTCACAGCTTTTCAGCTCCGTATCGATGGCTCCACTGAAGTGATGTGGGGAGCCATTTTGTCAGAAATTAAATAAACAGCACTTCATCATAAAATGAAAGGGAATAACCTTTGAATGGTCGCTCACTGTCTATTATTCAGCAAATGAGCCTCTTCAGTCCATTGACCCTTCCATGATTGTGGTCAACATGCTGCCTAACAATGGTGTCGATCTTATCAACCTCACTTACTTCAGTGAATCTCAGAATTAATTTGGGAATATTAATTGATTCACATGATGGCTATTAGTATTATTATGCCTTTACTTAATTCTAACCTTACTTAACAAAAGCAATATATATTAACCTCTGAGTTTATTATTGTTATTATTCGGTTCAATGGATATTTTTTCCTGTTGTCCTGCTTCTCATTTTGTTCTCCTTCTGCTTCTACTGTATGTACAAAAAATGAAAAATAAATAACAGGACCAGAGAACATGTTATTAATCTTCCCGCACCCCAGCTGTACAAAATAATGCATAACTAAAAGTCTGGTAAAACGAATTAATGATTTCAGCCATGAGCTTCTTGCCCAAAAAGCCATGAATCGTCTCCAACTGATAATGCACCACGACCCCAGAGTGTGAAATCCCTGTTGCGTCGAGAGTAGCCAGTTAATTGATTCGCAAATTATTTAAAGTTTGTGGCGCACAGGGGAGCACTGAGCTCTAATGACAGCCCATTTCGCGAAAGCTGAAAAACTCTTCTGCGCCACGATGGCACTGCATTGTATTAGTAAGGTGACAAGTTTAATCAGAGCCTCGTGAGATGTGATGAGTGTCCTGCATTGTGTTGTCGAGGCAATCCAATCCACTTTTTTGAACTCTAATGTGTTAACTGTTGAAGTTAAAATGAATTGTAACTCATCCTGCATTTGCAATACTCTGGTATTTACTAATATATTTACTTATTTAAAAAAACAACACTACATACTAAGAAATAAAGTCAAATTAAATGAAAAATTGATTAAAAAGAATTAAGATTTGTTGGCACATTTATAGTACAATAGAGGTTTCTTTTGGAAGAAAATGCAATTTACACTGTTATATTTTGTCCTCTTGAAAAACTGCATCAAAATTCAGCAAAGATAACAAAACACTGATGGATAAAATTTGGGTCAGTGATTCTACATTACATCCAAACTAAACTTGTAAAACAACAATTTGAAAAACATGCATTTAAAAAGGGAATTTAGGGGGAATTACCGGTAATGTCATAATTTATTGCAAGTTGCAAATCAGCATTTACATTTGTATAAATGCAAGTGACTCTTAAATATTTAAACTGTTTCCATTAGTTGTAGAAAAGGTAGGAACATACAAGAAAATGACTGACATGTAAAATCTGTAAGGTTATAATTTTCTGTTGCTGGAAGACCACAGTGTCGAGCATTACCTGTGGAGAACAGGCTCATCTGCAAGTTGACGCACGGCATGTTTATTACTTTTAAGTAGAAGATGTTGGACCTCTGTGTTAATATCAAGAAGCCTCTAATCTCGACCCATTAGCAACTGCTGTCATTCAGACACACGGTGTTGGCCTGATTTAAATAAAATGAAATGAAGATGGTTGTTTCTGCTCCCTTGGCTTCACTCATTGCCATAAACATATGCTCTGTGCCCGCTTCTTTCCATCTTATTTATGACTTTAATTTGTTGTGTGGGCTGCACAAGAAATCAAATTTAATCCAATCCTCCCAGGGACCCTGTCATATAATAACATGGTAATTTCTGTGTATCCTTTTGAAAAATGAGGAAATTAATTCTTCCTGACATGTTCTAATTATTCCAATGTGAACAGCGAATGGGATCCCCCCCCCACCAACTCGCTCCTTCCTCCCCCCCTCCTCCCCCTTGAGCTCCCTAAGTGTCAGTTGCCGACGGGTGGCGAGGTGCTAATGCTGACCAGCAGCGCGTTTAATTTGAAACATGAGCAGACACCTTTCAACACACCTTCCTAATGTTGGAGTGGCTCACACAAATTAATTCACTACTCATCTGGCACATCTGACTGAAATAGGTGTGTGCGTGAAAGCAGACGCTTAGGTGTTTTGCAAATGTTGCAGTATAGAAAGATTACGTTGGTCACTTGGACGCTGTTTGCTTTAGTAGAAAGCATCATAAGGTGTGAGTTTGGATCCCAGTATTCTGCACAAAGGCGTGCGTAGATTCTGTGATTGTGGGAAGATATTTTGCTGAACTAAGTTTCACCTTAAGGGTCTGGGTGTTAAGATAATGTAAAGATGAGATTGAGTTTTGTTTTTCTCAACAAACACCAATTTTTAATACACTACTGTGATGATGAGAAAACCAACATCCTTACTTAATTAGGCTGTCATCAAGTGTTTGTAGTTTGTAGAGACACTGACAGAACAATAAGTTTGAGAGCATGTTTGTTTTAAAAGTTTTAAAAATGGGCTTCAACCTTTGAGGGTTTAAAAGTAATAACTGTCTACAAAAAATTCAAATTGAGCTTAAAAATAATATGCAAGCACAAAAAAATATAGTTACCATCAGTCATAAAAAAACCCAGTTCTATTTGCACAGGGTATATTACTGTATACATTCAGCGTTCCAAGTGAAGGATTGTTCTCCCAGTCTTTTGCTTGTACAATGTGGAACCAACTGAGACAAGAGGAGGCAAAAGGAATAAACACAATTACTGAACGCTAGTGTCGGGTTAAAACCACAAAACTGTAACTGATTAGGTACAAGTTGTGTCATGGTTGCAGAGCAGGGAGAGCTTACAGTCGTGACGTCATGGTCTTGTCGTGGAGAAAAAGTATGTGGCTTTGTGAGCGATTAGTCACTCAGACAGGGGTGAGGTGTCCTCATTGCTGCCAGGCCCCCAGGGATTTAAGCATGTCCCCCTGACCCCACCCCCCATCTCTCTACACCCTATAGGGCTAATCACTGGCATTTTAGATCCAGGCAAATGGAGCAACTTCACTTTTCATCACCGTGGATCAACTGAAACAAAAGCCACCAGCTAGGCGGCCGCTGCACTGGCTCTGTGGACGTACTTTGTCCATTTGCTTCAAGTCGAAGTTTTGTTAAACTCTCCTGACCCTTTCCATCTTTTTTATGACTGTAGAGTTTTTCATTTTCATTATTTTAGGAGAATGTTCTAATTAACCTGGGATGTAGTACGATCTGCGTAGCTAACTTCTGTGTCTCACTGTGGGCTGCGCACTATGTGAGCCTGTTAATGACTGAAGACTGAGAGTGCTGCCTCGTGCCAAGACCCACATGGCTGCTGGCGGTGCATTAAATCAGCAGTCAATTTGACTGGAAGTTTGAAATCTGGGCTAGGTTAAGGGATGTGCTGAAGCCGTGTTAATAGCTAGCTTGTTGTCCATATGGTACTGCTTTAATAGAGCACATTTGTTGCAGATGGTGGGAGACTTGGTTAAGCAGAGGCAGCTTTTGGCAGAAGCTCGTTCTTTGAAAGGCTGCTGAGCTGCTCACGGTGGTTCAGGCCAACTTTGAGATGTCTATT
Organism: Anablepsoides rubrolineatus; assembly: GCA_031762495.1. NCBI lineage: Eukaryota > Metazoa > Chordata > Actinopteri > Cyprinodontiformes > Rivulidae > Anablepsoides > Anablepsoides rubrolineatus. The sequence goes on from JARVGW010000322.1 coordinate 1,024,437, forward strand.
CTCTATTTTTCTCTTTCAAACAAGTCTGCCCTAGAATTAGCTGAGATTGATTGGCAAGACGTTCTTAGTATTTGCCTTGAGACAAAAAAAAAACGCAAAAAAACCTTTGCGTTCTCAGTCCCAGCTAAGTTGTTTCTGACCACAATGGGATAATAGAAAGCAGTAACAGCTGAGGAAACACATGGATACACACTGTGAAGTTACAGTTAAACAACAAGGGTTTAAAGGATACAATCTAAGATAATGATAAAAATGGCTAGGGTCTGGTAGACTGCTTAAAGGGAATCACAAATTCAGTAGAAAAAAACTGTTTTTGTTCTGTTTTGTTATTTGTTGTTAGGTGCAGATGAGAGTTCATGCACTAAATTGTAGAAAAAAAATTAGTGTATGTTCATATTTTAGCTGGTATTTGTACATCCAGTATTCGTGTTGATAGTTTTCTTGGCTTGTGTGTGTGCCTGCAGTGTGTGCTTTTTGCACTCAGAGAAGTGAGGAGACACGCTTGATCTGCTCTGCACTGTTTGACGGTTGTTTTCTCACGTTGTCACTGGCTTGGTGCGCTGTGGCATGGTGATGGTATTATGTGCACTGGGCCCAAGTGAGTGCAAAAAAGAGCAGAGCCGCGGTACCCCTGGCTGTGCCACTCTCCGCCTCCCCAGACACCTTATTGTGAGAAAAGTCTCGACTGAGCCCTCTGGACCTTGTGGAACCACTGCTCTGCTAAGTGCTGGCCAGGCTGAAAGGCACAGTGTCCTTGGGCCTGGCTCATTCTTTCCATTTTCTCAAAGGCTTTGTCTCCAAAAGCTGTTCGTGAAAGAGGAGAAAATGCCGCACTACACCCATGTCTCAAAACTTAGGGTTTAAGGACTGAGGTGTCATTTGTTCTTTTGCTTTTTGTGAATAATAAAAATTGTAATTAAAGTTGAATTCCAGTGAAAAGTGTGTTTTCACAAAAGATCTGTGGTATGTGGATGTTTTATCTTTAGAACTTAAAAGTAATGAAACTTCGAAATGTTAAAGGGAAACGCCTTTATGATGTTTTTGCAAGGTATCCTTGTCATTAATCAGTAGCTGAATATCTGTACAGGGCTCATTGTGAGATCTAAAAAACTTGCAGCAAGTAATAAAATTTCCACTGACAAATTTGTTCCCTAAATCTCAGCTCGTTTTTACCACTTAAAACAAAGCACTCGAACGTCCCAATCGATTTCCAGCCAATCTCACACAATGAAAACATTTATTACACAGCCCAATAACAAAATGGAAACCTGTTGTAAGTCAATTTTAGCCATGCGTCTCTAGTATTTTGTGGCTACGGCTTCTGAACGACCCATACAAGTGGTGACATCATGACCACATCCTTTTGCCTCATTGGTGCTGCGATTCCCAGCGGCCGGGCTCCTAGAAGCCACAGTAGCCTTGCCACACATGGACTGCAGCTGGACCACCGCTGGCTACTCTGAACAGACTGGATCTGTGGTTTCAGAGCTGGATTCGTGTGCATATATCTGCACACAGCAGTGAATAAAGGCGGTGTGGGGATCAGTAGGCAGAGTTTATTTGATGCAAACATATCATCAGCGCAAACCGATGTTGTATGCAAATCCAATCCCTCGTTGGAACAAGGTATAATTAATGATGTCAGTTCATAAAGAGGGGATGGGTTCCAAGTCATATTTCTGCTTTAATTAAAGACATAAGATCTTGTATAGGAAGATGTATAATCAGTATTTTTTATTCTTTTTTCTCTCTTTCCTTTTTCCTCCTGCTCTTCTTTTTGATTATCACTCATTCCTTAGTGAAGAAGAAGAAAAAAAAAGTAATCTCTGTGATTTCTCCTGCCAGAACCCCACACGCTGACATGGAGGGCTTTCTTCGTAGCAGCTTTTTACTGAGGTTAGTTTCATTTTTGTTGATGCCATTTAGAATCACAGGTCGGGGCAAGGGGGTGGTAGCGGGCTCACAGGGGTTAATCTCTCTGACACATTGTTAGCTGTGGACTTTGTCCCATGTGTGTGTGTGCACATGTTTGTGTGTGCGCATGCGTTTGAACATTTTTTTTTTTTGAAGATTGTCAAACATGGATTCTAACATATTTGCCCAAGCTGTGTGTTATGATTGTGTTTGTGTACTGTGTGGCTGAGAAGCATGCTCACCCTGGTAGCCTTGACTCAGACTGAAAGCACACATCAACAACTTGAGGGTCACATATTGTATACACGAGTTGTCCCCACCACTCCCCTCCTCTCATTTCACAGTTTTAACAGCCTGCAGGTCAGGCTCTCCTGTGTCTTCATGCTGCATGCTCTTGTCTGACCACTCTCCTCATCTGTCCTGCCTTGCTAAACGCCCTTATCAGAGACGTGGGGGTGAGGCAAATGGTGGCACATCAGTCTAGTTTTGTACTGTTTCCTGTGTTTGTGTTTGACCTAATGTAAAGATTTGCTTTTTTATTTTTATTTTTTTTTTTGTTTTTACCCATCTTGTGTTTCTAATTAAAAATTTGTGCTGTCATTACACACAGTGGAAGTAAATAAGCAAGCTTATTTACCATTGGCTCCTCTCCTAGTCAGCCACCTTCTCTAGGCTCCAGTGTTGCTCCCTAATTAGGGTTGGCTCATTAAAAGCCACAGCAGCAGCATCTGCCTTTCAAAGCTGCTGTCAGCCAAACTTTACTAAAGCTAATGAATCCTCTTTGATTTCTTTTTAAAAAGGTCACTTATTTGATTAAATTAACAGCATTTTTTCCCCTCTCTCTCTTAGAACTGTTGGGGGCATTTTAAAAAGAAAGGACAATTTGATACCATTACTCTTCCTCGTCAAAACGTCCTTCAGGAATTCAATGGGAAAACGTCTTCCTTATTAGAAATGATTTTAATTTTCTTTCGAATTCAAACACATGAAATCCCACATTTATAACCTTAATAAAAGGGGGGGGGGAGTTTAGTTCTGTGCTTTGACAAAAAGAGAAATTAAATCCTGCTAAATCATCCTGCTTGAGTTATATTCACAAGGACGTTTTTTTATACAAGCAAATCTAACTGTGAGCTGAAAACAGTTTCCTTTTGTTCTAATTCTATTACACAGCTGAGAGCCATTTATCACCTCCAAATAAATTAAATATATTTAGCACGTATTCACAAATGCTTGATCTATTTACTTTTGCTGCAATAAACAGATAAAAATGCAAACGCACACATGCACGTTACCTGTTTTTATCCTTCAGGGCACGCCACCAATTTATTTGGTGCACCATACCTACTACTGTCTGACAGGAGTTATTCAGGCGTACAACATGTTACATTTTTGAGAGTTCACTGCCATTGCTCATTTCTGGTATTTTTTATTTATTTTTTTTAAGTGATGCTCCTTTGTAGCATCACTTAAAAAAAATAGAAAAACCAGTTTGGCAAATGACAAACCAAAGAAAGGACGATCTGTATATATATATATTTTTTTTCTGTAGATCTGTAGAATGTTACAGACTGAGGGTCGAACGCTGAAGGGGGACATGGGAGATGTACATTTCAAAGTGATATTTTAAGATGCAATTCAAAATCTTGGAAAAGAAAGGAAAGAAAAAAAAGATGACCCTTGACCATAATGTTTCTCAACTGTGTCCTTTTCTTCCTCATAAATGAGACACAGTGCTGATTATTCTGACTAGACACATTATTGCACTACTAATGGACACCCTTTTGTCAATGTCAGTTTTAATTAAAGGCAGCAGCAGAAAGATATTATGCACACTGACTGAGGCCTAGACAATCGGGCCAAGATTAAAGGCAGGCTTTGCTTCAGAGTTAGCCCTTTTACTTTGATAAGACTTGTGTCCTGGAGTGGGCTGTGGGGAGGAGGGGGTGGGGAGGAAAGGAAAGAAACAGCTTTGAATAAACACGACAGACAGTTCTCCAGTGAAGAATCCCAATATTTTTTTTCTTCAAACAACAGATTTAGGTCAAAGGTAGGAGGGCTCTCTGAGTCTTTTCATTCATGCAAATCTGCTAAAATATCCACCTGTTGTTGCCTTTTTAAGCTGCACCTCATCACACCAGATGGGCTTTCATTCATGTGTTGAGTCATGAGTTCGGTTTTGAGTCATAAAGCGTTTTTGTTGCTATAAAAGTGCCAACTTTCATTTTTAACAAATGCTTTTTTCATATTGTCACAAATCAAGTTCAAGTGTGCATTGCTTAAACTTTTTTTTCCCTACACCCATCTCCAAGTCTTTTTGTTTCAGGCTTTGCTTTAAATATTACTTTGACACTTTTAGTCTTTCTAAAACTAAAGCAAAAGTGTTTTTTTTTGTATAACCGTCTCACTGTGTCTTTAATAGACACTAACTCGCGCTTGTTTGCTTCTCTTTGTTGATGTGTTTTCACTTTAGATCAATTTTTTATACCACATTTAACAGCTTTTTGTTTGTGTAGTCATAGCGAGTAGAAAAATGAGAGCGAATGTGAGAGAGAAAGGGGAAGGAACTGATCAGACTGTGAACAGAGAGGCAGAGAGATAAAGACGGAAAGAGAGAGAGAGAGAGAGAAAGAGAGAAAGAAAGAAAGAGAGAGCGACGTCTTCAGTCTCAGCGCACTCCCTGTGGGCAGGACCTCCCCTACATTTTCACCATTATTTGATGTAATGAAAGGAGAAAGTGTGTAACATTGAGATTGTTAATTAATTTCATCTAACAAGATGAAGATAAATGAAACCCACTGAAGGTTGACTGGGCTAACGGGCCCATTTAGCATTTCTACCCTCAAGTCCTGTTTCTCTTCCCTCCTTTACAAGGGAGCACAGCCGATAGCTGTTTGAACAACCCCACTGAGCTCTAAACCTGCTTGTTTTTAAATTTAAACTTTTAGACAAATTATTTAACTTTTGTTGATCAAAATAAAAAAATACTAATAATTGCTGAATGCATGAGCTGCATTTGTGTTTTGGTTAGTTATGAAGCTCAGTAATTTTACTGGGCCATCCTGACATGCTTAATAAAGCTCAGCTGACATCTTTATATGAACGGGTATAACTATAAATATATCTACCACACTATAAAATTGATTTTAGCCCATTTGTTATGTCAAATGAGTTTTGCCTACTCCAGGGGAGTTAGCATGATGTAAAGTCCCACATTCCTAGTGTAACTTTAAGTCCACAGACTCTGGACAACATGTACCTTCCATAAACTTTAATTCTCAAAAACAAAAGGAGGTAGGGACATTTGGTCACGTCATTACGATAAATAAACTTATATAGTGTTTCATCAAGCCCCATTGGACCCCAAACTGCTTCACAGTCATTCACCCATTCACACACACACACACACACACACACACACACACACTGATGGTGGTAAGCTACATTGTAGCCACAGCTGCCCTGGGACACATTGACAGAGGCAGAGCTGCCATGCACCGAATCCACATGACCCTCTGACTGCCATCAGTTAGCAAGGTGGGGGAAGTGCCCAAAGACACGATGACTGAGATAGCTGGAGCAGGGGGTCGAACCGGCAACCCACCAGTTACAGGACGACTCCCCAAAAACTCTGCCACAGCCGCCCATACACA
>JARVGW010000322.1:1030103-1050137 GCA_031762495.1 Anablepsoides rubrolineatus
TGGGATTCCCCCGGATGAGCTGGCCCAAGTGGCTGGAGAGAGGGAAGTCTGGGTCTCCCTGCTTAGGCTGCTGCCCCGGCGACCCGATCCCGGATAAGCGGCAGAAAATGGATGGATGGATGGATGGAGATATATATATATATATATATATATATTATATATATATATATATATAAATAATGTGTGTGTATTGTGTATGGGCGGCTGTGGCAGAGTTTTTGGGGGAGTATGTATATATATATATATATTTCATGTCAAATGTATTCAACCATCACCCCTCCCCTCCACACCACTGCCACACATACAGTTGTCAACTTTCAATCAAGACCCAGATATTTACTAAGATAAAAGTAGTTTTACTGATTCAGATTGCTCTAAGCAGTTTATTCAACCAAATTATCAAAATAAACCGAGAAAAGACGGTTTACAGAACTTACCAGTTCAGTTGAGTTCAAACAACTACCAAAATGAGTAAAGCAAACAAACCATCACAGATGTTCACTCAACATGAGATGTTTTTCATATTAAGGTAACATAAAGACATCACTATGTTTTTCAAAAATTATATAAAGTTTAAAACTTTAAGGCAGCCAATAACTCATGGAGTTGAAACAATTATTCAGATTTAACAGTGTAGTCTTGAAGCATTATTTTTTCCATTTATTCTTGCAACTTTAAACACACCTTTTTAATTATCTTTTTCCAGAAGGTTAGTTTATGCTCTTGAAATAAATGTAGCTGTATATAAAATATATATTCTCTCTACCTACTTTGTTGCGCCCCTTCCCTGATGAGCCTGTGCAGCTTTCAGCTTTTCACCATATGAATTGGTCTTCTTTAATGTGGCCTGGGGGGCTATTTGAATGGCAACGCGCACACACACAAAAAGCAGAAAGGACATTTTTCTACAAAGCCAGACAGTTGTCTTCATCCACAAGCAAATCAGCAGTCAATCAAACTCCTCGCTCAGGGAACACTTTGTACAAGAACTGGAAGGGAGCACAGACCAATCATTATGACACCCATTCTTTGCTCTCTTAGTTCTCAAGTCATCCACAATGGGTTGTTGATTGTATGGAAAACACCAGAACAATTATGTCCTCTGTTTTGGTGGCAGAGCAGCGTTTTAAAGTGCAATCCTCTATAATGGCCTCATTATTGTTATTCTTGGAGCGGGCCTCGGGAGGAAGAAGGAGCTGCTTGCAGTACGTCATTATTTCGTAAATTTCGATTAGCTCATCATGCTGTCTCCTGGCAAACAGAATCATAGCTAATTAAAAGCGAGTGAGCTACTTGCCTGTGACTTAAAAGGTAGCAGTTGATGGACTGTTAATATGAAAAAAAAAGGTAAAAATAAAAGGAGGATTAGAGCCGTTACCGTGGTAACTCCAACTTCCATCTGCGAGGGAACAATGAACTTGTGTTCTTCTACCACCTATGCTATAAAAAAACAGAGCAGGGACGTGAGTGTACTGAAGGGACAAGACCCTTTTTTTAACCAGCATTGTGGGATTCAGGTCTAATAGGCTCTTTGGTGCGAGTTGTTAGGCGAGACCGCTGGGGGATAGAGGACCCCAGAGGTCAACGTGTAATCCTGGGACAGTGAAGGTTGTCTGGGTGTTTTTACAATAGCAGATTGTTTCTTGTGTTTATGTTTCTTTTTGGAATCCAAAGCTGAAGTCTGTTTGTTTATAAAAAAATGAATGTGAGAAAAAGATGAACAAACATCTTCACGGGATAGAAGTGGAAGCAGCCATAGAGCCAGGATTTACAGGATTTCTCAGCTGATTTGGGAAACAAAAAGAAAAAAGAATAAATACTCATATTGAATTTGATTCTTATTAGAGCTTTACAGCAAGAAGGGTAAACCACACCTCTAGTGACTGCTGGCGACACCTTATTGGAAACAATAGCATTATATTCTGGTATATTTTAGTTTTTAAATAACCAATAAACATTTATTAATATCTTTAATTCAGTGGCAATTCCAAGACATGAACTGATGATGCCATCTGTAATAGATTGCTGTGATATTAAATTTAAATTAAAATGTTTTCTTAGACATTTATAGAAAAAAAAAACTTGTTTGATGGGCTCATATAGTTAAAGAGCTGCTGAACTGAGAAAGACCGGTCCTTCTTGCTCGAACACACCGCTGAGTTAAGAATGATCCATGACCACGAGAGGAACAGTATGTGTTTCTCTTTGAGTTTTATGTCCCTTATTACAGCTGCAAAACGTCTGCTCACATTAAGCAAATTTATGAGCGAGGCCAGCGGAACAGCAGTGCAGGTTAATGAATTTGGCATAACTAATTAAACGTTATTGAGGGACGAGTATGAATCCTGGGGTTGAGACAGACGGCAGACAAAAGGGGGCAGAGAGGAAGATGAGTCGGAGGACTTTTCTGTACTCAACTGTTTCCTTAATTCCTCCAATACCTTAGATTTACAACAAATAAAATGTGAGACGTGAAGGTGAAAAAAGTACTGTATTAAAGGTTAAATTGGATGAAAACCTTTATTTTATTAGAAAAAAACCCATTAAATTGAAAGAAACATACATGGTATAAAGAGAGCCAAAAAACCACATTAGATTAAATTAACTAAATGAAATGTTATTTACTTGCAATAAACATTCACATAATGCAGGGACTGTTTCTTTGCCACACAGATTGATTTTTTTTTTCACCAGTTTACAACAAAATCCATCTTAGAGCACCATAAAAGTGATTTTTGCCAAATCAAGTTAAATTTAGTTAAGGCTATTGTAATAATAAATGCAACTCATTTAAAACATATTAATTCTCAATGTCTACTTTTCCGAAGGGTGTTACAAATAATGTGAGAAAAACAAACAAATTTATTTTAATTCAGTTCATCATGCTTTATTTAAAGGTTTGTGTGTCCGGACTTAGTGCCATCTAGTGGCATAGTTGTAGATTGCAACCAATGTCTTCCTATAGTTCAGAAGAAACACACCTTTAACATAAAAAAAAAAATTCAGATAAATAATCTTCATCACAAGTGAAAATATAAATAATGTAAATCTCAGTCCAATAAAAAAACATAAAAAGTAAATCAATTAATCCATAAAAAAAAAGAAACAAATAAAAATCAAAAGTAGAAAACATGTTTGGGAAATATCTTCAGTTTCATTAGTTGATAATGTTAATGAATATGAGCAATTAAAATGCTCTGATGTCAGGATGTATTTTATCCTGCCTTATCTCAAACATTAACTTGTAAATTCATTTTAGTGACATTTTTGTAGTTTGTTTTAGTTACATTTTTTTTATTCACACAGTTTTTGACCCATTTGACTCAAATAATTTCCTACCACACTTTTTCCCCCCTTGTTCCACTCTGACAAGCGCTGCTACACGCCACGTCTGACATACTCTCCCTGAGAGCAAAGCCTTTCAATTTAGATTTCAATTATCATGTTAGTTTTGTGATTAGACTTTAGTCCTCCAGGAATCAGACCTCTCTGCTCCTCTCTATTCCACTCTCTTCCACTTCCCCTGTAATCACATCCCATCTGATGAATTGCGCATATAATTATGAAAGTTATTGAATATGCAGATCACTGCTGACTCTTGTGTGCAGTTCATAATGCATCAACTCTAGCTGTATCAAACAAGGATCTTGGATAAAAACCCACTCTTAAAATAAGAGAGGGCCAATGTATGATATTATTCATATAACAGAGAGCATGTATTAAAACAAAGACTGTACAAAAAAAAAAATCTGTGGCTCTGTCTGTGCCTGTTGCTTAAACAGGAACTTCACAGTCAGCTCTGCCCTCAGACCAGTCTGAGTGGCCAGCTGGCCCCTGAACAAGGTGTTTATGAATCCAGCAAAATGAGGTATTTCCCCCATGTTACAGTATGTTGCTACCATCATACTCACCATCCCATGATGCAATTTCTGAGAGGTTCTCAAGAGAGGGAGTGAAGCACTTCACGGGCACACCCATAGAAGGATGTGGGAAATGTTTAAAATTCTGATAGCTTTTAAAGAGCTTTTTTTCTGAAACCTGGGTTGCAAGCAGGGAGACAAACTGTTTCTCATGCTGTGTTTTGCATTTTGCACCCAAACTACTTTGAAGTTGTTATTTGCTTTTCAACAGATTCATATTTTACCCCCCATAAAACTAGTCTAGCAAGATTTTAGTTTCACACATAATTGTGGGAATGATAGTAATGTAGCTGCTAACACCAGGTTTTATAAAGACACGTCATCATCTTCAATACACAAGCATATAAAAAGTCTGCTAAAACATGCTTTATAAAGATTGATTCTCATTTTATTTATTGTTTATTTTATTCTTATCTGCTTTTCTGCTTTACTTAATGTGGCATCTCACTGTGCTGTGATTAGTTGGCATTTTGCATTCAGTTTACAGAAAGTCTTAAACTGGAATTCTCAACTTCCTTGTTGCTTGTGTTTTAAACATGCTTTGTTTAAGAAGTTCTTTTTTTTTTAAATAATCACAAAGACACCATTGACGTCTTCAATCCGTCTCGAAACAATCAAACATTTTGCTGCAAGCATCTGTTACCCATTTCAAAACATTCAAGGCCAATGTCCTTGTCTGACAGCCATTCTGGTGAGAAACAACAATTATTACAAAAATGATCCAAATTTGCCTACATTCATTTGGCTGCTGAGGTGGGTACAAAACAAGCGGAGGTGGGCAACCAAAAATGTAGCTTTACAAACCATGCACACAAAAATAGGCAGAGATTTTCAAATGCTGGACACTCAAAATGTGCTCTCACAGCTCCCGGGTCACTTGGCTGCAAACACGCAAACTCTCTTTAGAAAAAGAAAAAAAAAAACTAGATTTTTTTTTTCCACTAAGAGTCACAGCTCAGTAAAAAGCCATTTTTAAGGCTCCAAAATATGGTGGCACTTGAAAATACTTGACCAATGTACACTATAATGTCAACACAACTGAACATGTTTAAACTTATGAACAGGAGACCAAATTAGTTGCTCAAACTTGGTGGAAATGAATTTTAAAAATACTGTTTGTTTAGAACAAATAAGGATCGGAGTAGCACAAATAGAAGATATTAAATTTATACATTTAGATAAATCCTTATTTTTTTTATTGACTAAGGGAATTATGCACTGAAGTGACCGCTGTATTTGACTACCTTTTACTGTAAAGAGTGTGTTGCAAGTGCATCGACCTTTGTCAAGTTCCATCTATTGTTTGCAGAATGGTTACACACTCGGGGCTGTGAACAGCACATCTGCTACCTTTAGCTCAGTGGAGAGCAGATACACAGTCGCAGTTAGGTGTGTGTGTATGTAAGATGGGGTCCACAGCTACCCTGCAACACCCCTTAGCGACAGTCACTATCATCATATCAAATATTTGTCTGTCCTTCACTCTCTGTTTGCCTTCTATTCTGTCTGCTTTGTTTATTGAAACCTATCTCAGGCAGATTGATAAAGTTTTCAGAAAGTTGCTTACATAACATAAGTGTGGATTTACTGTTTTTGTGCGTTAACTGATCATTTTTAGTTTTCTGAAAAAAAAATATATTTATAGCTATTTTGTTCTTTTTCCAAGTTCTTCAAGTTTTTGATGAATCACAGAAACAATTGTTTGAGTAGGTCAGCCGTACAGTAAAAAAAAAAAGGATCCGTTTCATAGGTTTTGATTGGTTTTCCTTATTGAAATTTAGCTGGTCTTTAAAAAAAATAATCAAAGAGTTTGTAGAGCACCATATCATCCCTTTCCAGTCCAGGGAGTGAAGCATGGCGAGCTGCATCCATGCACTGTTGTCAGCTGAGTCTGAGCATAATGAGTGTGGTGGCAGGAAACCACAACAGAGCCGGAGCAGAGGCTGCCTGAGAACCAGAGGCCTGTGGCCCACAGCCAAACACTCTTAGATCCTGCTGCACACTTGTGGCTTTTTTAGAAAGCAATTTTGTTAATGATTTCATTTTGGAACTGTGTCATGATGCATGTGTCCTCTCAGCGAGCCAGCACACACACACACACACACACAAAAAAAAATTGAACACAAACAAAAAGGTATTTTTCAACTCTTTTCCAACAACCACAGTGAAAAGAACTAAACAAAACAAAACAAAACAAAACAAAACAAAATGTACAGCTAAATTTATTGTAGCATTTGATATGAATGAACCCCCTAAATGACTGTTAAATCTCTGGTACAGTTCGATACATTGTACACCATTGGTCTTTGCTGCAAACAAATGCAGAAAAGCAGTTGAAGCCCGATATGAGAATTCAGAGTCATGGAGAGCAGCAGACTGGTGAGACATTTTGTGTTTCAGTCAGCATTTAATCCACTACAAAGCCTGATTTCTCAGCATGGAAATACAGCACTTATTCTGTTCGCTCATGTCTGTCAGCTCTCTGATTTTATTAGGGCCATGTTTCACATTCATTTACTCAGGTTTCCTCAGTGCCGCTCAATGAATGAAACCACTTCAGCGTTGCTGAAACAGCAGCATGTACATGCATTCTGTGAACCAAATTTTGGGGCAATTACTCAGATCAGTGGTTGGAGCCGTGGTTTTTGCTCTTCAGATCCCTCCTTTCTTTTTTGCCAATCTCTTTTTTTTTTCTTGTATCAGCTGTCAATCACACATGGTAAGTTTTAACCACCTTCAAACAGAGCTGGTTACCAGCCATTTATTTGGTTTCTTTCCTTTTGCCTGGCTTCTTCCCATCCAACCTGTCAGACTGACACACACTGTTGACCATGCTTTTATTCAGCCGGGGCAAATTAATTGGTTTCAGCAGTTTAAATCAGCAATCAATGTCAGTTTCCCAACATAATAAGCCTTAATCATAAATCTTTGAGGTGTGGTTTGCCTGACCCCTATTCATCATGGCTCAGCTAGATGGCCTCATCTGGGTGGAGCAAATGAACCACCCTGGTTTTGATTTTCCAATCGGTGTGTCACATGAAAGGTGGCTACGCTTTACCCGCCTCAACGCTGTCCCGGCTCTTCAACTTATATATAAAAATACATTAGAGCTAATAGACAAAGAAAGAAATCAAAAGTCCCTTTTTTTGTAAAATGTTAGATTCCTCCTTTCTTTTCTGATTTACTTTTTCCAAGTTTCTCCAGTTCCTTTACAATGAAATGACTTCGAATGCATCTCGTCACTTCTCTCACCAGCTCTTCTAATCACTTTTTTTCGGCCAACTGCACCAGATATCACACTGGATTTGTTGGAAGTGAATTCTTTACTGCAATGAGGAACTTAACTTTACAAATGACAGAATGGAACTGGACTGAATGGGGCTTTGTTTAACACTCAACACAAACGGCGCCCCACTCTACATGTCATCTGTCACCACTTCTTTTCTTTCCTGCAACAATGCTCGATTGTGTCCACGAAAATTTCAGATCACACGAACAGATGATTTCTGTATATTACGCTCCTGCCAAATTCCAACCTCTGTTTTCCTTCTCCTGCTCACAAAGTGCTCATAACTTAATGTCAAGTACGAGGCGAGCCACAAAGCTCCACTGCTCTCATCAAACATAGTGTTAGTTGATGATTTGACTTTGCTGCAAGATTTGCTTAAGTGCTGCAGTCGCAACTTGAGGCTTATTTGGAAATTAGGTTGCCAAGAATAAGAGAAAAGTAACGAGCCTTACTGGACTTGTTTGCATATGAGTGTCGGTGCCCTCTGATCATTAAATTCCAACAAACAGTAGCTTCAATCCTTTAATTAATCATTTCAATAGGAAACTAACCATTGGTTTTTGGTGCCGCTCTTTTTCTTTTCTTTTCCTTTTTTAGTACACGAGCATGTGTAAAACGTGTCTTTAAGAAAGGAGAGGCTGTTTTGCCATCAAGGTCTGAGCTTGTATTCTGGGATCACACAAAAAAAATTGCCAGTGGCAAAGGAGACAGAAAGAGGAGGAGGAGGTAAAGGAAGGATTCAGTCTGTGAGTGCTCATCGACCCTTCCCGATTAGGCAGACAGAGACTTTTAAGCACTCTCACACCTGCATCAGCTTTTGCCTTGGTTGGGGGGCAAGGACACCAACCATGCTGTCACGGCAGCTGCACAAGTGTTTAAAGTGAGATACAAGGCAGCTCCTCCAGCAACATATTATTGAAAATAATTTGCCCTGCAAAGTAATTATCAATGCTCTGCTCAATATGTAAAGTATGCACTTCAGGTGGCTTGCTTAATTTGCTCTGGGTGGCTATCATTCGAGTGTGGTTTTTAACTGCAGCAACCACAGTGGTTTCTAATGGAGAAGGCACCACGAGAGAATGTGAAGTGAAGTTGAAGTGCCACCGTAATTGAGTTGACTTTTTGCAGGGGAAGGTCAACAATAATGGAGCAACAATTTAAACAAATTCATTTAGACAAGTCTTCCATCTCCGTGCAGTTGTTCACTCGTTGGTAATTTCTCAGCCATTTACTGTATTTTAATTCTTTATTTTAAAGATGATGATTGATGATGAATGATTATAAATAAATTTGTACATTGCTGCTTGGTAATAAAAAAAAAAGCAAATCCATTTTAATTCATCTTGTTTTTGAAATCCCAGGCGTTACACAATAGACAAACGTGTGTAAGCCTGCACACTCTGAGTGAGTGAAAAAGACACCGTGCGCAATACACAGCCCGCATTACGAGTCGATTATGTATCCAGAAACCTGGCTGCCGCACAGCATGGCACAATTACAATGGAGGGTGATAATTTAATTGTGCTAAACGGTGGATTGTGTGTCAGTGCTCCTCCAGCTGGGAGCTGTCAGGTAGTTATATCTCATTATGGCAGGTGAAGAACCCAGAGGAACCCTACCATGACACCTGTTAGAACACGAGGAACCCCTGAAGGGAAACACACAGATGATTTTCCCACTGTCTGACTCATTCATTCTCACACACACACACACATGCATACATTACATACACAGCGTAGGGCCCCAGCACTAGCATTCTTTTGTAGCAACTTAACTTTAAAAGAGTAGCTTTTTTCATGATTTGATCAAAAACATTAAAAACAACTACATCATTAAAACCAAAAACTCTAATATGAAAGACAACAGGTGATATGCACTTTATTAGGAACTACCAGGATTTTTAATTTGTTAATTACTGAAAAATGTTCAGCTGTTGCATATCGACTGGAGTCATATTTCCAATAAATAAATAAATAAAATGTCTGCTTATTTTGAGGTAGTGCAAAAAAAGTGGATTCAGTTTGTAAATGAAAACTTTCACAATGAGTTCCTAAAATAATACACTGAAACTCAACTGAAGTGTTTTTTGGAAAAAGTCGTAAAAGTCAAAAAAATTGAAAATAATTCTAATTTCTCTTTTACACGGCCAATGCAACAACTTTTGTTTCTTTTTCACTACATAAACATGTTTAAACTAACATTATTTACTTTTGTATAATTTACGCCTGAACATGACGGATGCATACACATACTGACACGCACAAATGTTATCAGTTGTCATCATAATCATTTTATTTTCTCTAAGAACACTGGGGCTAGTGATCAAATGTTGAATGTGCATGACATCAGCGCTGAACTAGAAGTGGGAGGGACAGGCTGGTGGGGGGAGACGGTGTGGAGTTACTTATCACCATTGTCTATAAAAGGTAAACAGTGTGAAAGAGCAGATCCAGCGGCTGAAAGCTGGTCAGACCCTTTTATGATGAAAGAGGAAACGGGATAGCTGGGGACACATGGCCCGGCAGTCACAAGCCCTCCTGAGACGAGCAGTGCACAGCACCACTCTAATACTTACCAATTAGGCAGAGGATGTTTTGCACGATGATGAAACATTATCTCGAGGAACAATTCATGACTCAAACCATTCCAGGTCATATGAGCACCTGGCAGGAGAACTTAAGTCCTAATCCTTCAAATGTGCGCAATATTGTCAGCTATATTTAGACCATGTTGCTTTCTTTTCCGACCCCCGTCTCATCTTTGCTTCTTCAAAGTAACTCAGGCTTTGTCTTAAAAAAAAAAGTGGTCCTATATCACACTTTTTTTTTTGAATAACAGTAAAACATCAGAGAAGGTAGACTGTCAATAATGAATGAGCTTCTTTATCAGTTCCCTCTACTTTCATTTTATTTTGTATGGAAAAACTTGAGCTTATTTCCTTGCAAAACTGATTAAATTATTAATGCGAGTAAAGTTATTTCAAGAATACACTGCAGTTGTACGAACAGGGTTGTTTTGCTGATTTTATCCTGCAAGCACGGAGGCCAACAGTGTAAACAGTGCTATTCCATCAGAAAATATGATCAAATTCCACATGCTTCAACCGAGTTTAGCTTTCTCTCTCTCTCTCTTTTGCGCCTCGTCAAAAGTCTTTGTTGTGTCAGCGCCGATCTTCTGCACACACACTTCTTTAGATCTCGGAGTTGTGTGATCCCCACTCTAAATATGAGGAATAAAAGCACTGTACAGTTGCCCTCAGATATTTTCAGAGAATTATTGCCACACTTCCCCTTTTCCCTTTCAATAATATGAGGTAGTATTGTATGGGGCTTGTCAGAAATGGGGGTGGGGCAGAAGGATTTCTCTGCACTCTTTAGCTGCCTGAGCGCAGCCCTCCCAGCGCTGCTAATAAATTATTAACTCCTGCTGACAAATACTGTTATGGAGCCTGCTGCAGATCTGTTGCATTCTTTAACAAGATTGCAGTAGACACATGTTACAGGAGGATGGAGTCTCCACTGCTCCCTGTCTTCTTTACTTTCCTCCGTCTATCGTCTTCTCTCGCTCACGCCTCAGCAGCTTGACTGATGGCTGGAGACCAAAGTAAAAGTGCCTCAGAGACTGAATATTTTAGTGGTAAAATAATACCACTTGATTTACTGTGTAATACAAAAGCACTGCTTTGTTTCACGCTCACACTCCATTGAAGACAAGGCGCTTGTTTCGCTTCGGGCTCAAGCTTTTTGGGCGCATGAATAAAAAATATGTTCGATTCTACTGATAGGCCTACTCTCATCACACACACACACACACACACATGTACACACTCCACTTAAACTACCATTACGTACATGCCCTGAACTTTGCTCCGACTCTTGATTTTCAATTAACAGTACACAATTTTCAGCTCAGTTTCTGTTTGATATAATTACAGGAAACAATTTAATGGCTGATTAAAATTGAGGGCGAAGTCCTACTGAAAACACAGCCGACAACACTTGTAAGTGCAGAGCCTGAAAGACAGGCAGACAAACAGAAAGACAGGCAGGTAGTTAGGCACAAGTCCACGTGCCTGTTCTGTGTATACAGTGTCTGCTCCAACTCCCACTTCTTTTAATACTGCAAATATTGTTTTGAGTCTCATTTTCCCTAAATGTGCCATTGCATCATTTACTTTAAAAAAAGGAAAAAGTCATGTGTGAAGAATCCTTTCCATGTGACTAACAATAATACTCTATTTTACCAGTATTTGTGCACACATTGTGTTATCTCTCAGATTTCTTCGACCTTAAACCACAAAACCTTGTTAGGAAAACACCCTTTTCCTAAATTTGGTGCAAGGACACCATAGCACCTCAATCTGCCTCAGCCTTGAGGACCCCCGCACACTCCACCCCCACCAACAAGAGCGTTGAACTAAAGTGCTGTCACACTGACCCCTGTGGATAGAGCAGGAAAACGGGGCGGTGATCACTGACGAAATGCGCTACAAAAACTGCTCTTCGTACTCCGTAACATATGAAAAGTCATCAGTGACCAAATTTTCTTTCTTCATTCAGAGAAGACTGGACTTTGAATCACAGTTTTGTTTTAATGGTCAATATCCTCCAGCTTGAGGGCAATAAACAGAGCAGCGGCTATAGAGAAAATGCAGATTAAGAGCTAAATTTTCTCCAGCTCCTTTTCTCCACTTTACATCATAGGAAGACCATAATATTCCCCCTTTTTAATTTAATACCAAATGCATAATTAGATTTCCTGGCGCAGTGTTTAATTTCATTCATCGTAACACACAGCATGAGTGCAGCCTCATTATTTGTGAGAAAACAGTGGAGTTGGTTGGATTAATTGTACATGAGAGAGGAAAAAAAAAAGATGGGTTGTAAAAAGGCGAAGATAAAAAAAAGATACAAATTAGAATTGAAATAGGTTTTCTTTGCACCTGATTAGTCAAGTGTACTTTTCACTGTAATATTCATGAAAGTATTTGAGATATTCCCAGTTTGACATGTTGAAACAAAAGAACACATGCCTGGTTGTTGATTGCGATAAAGGAAATTATGTTTAACTGTGAGTTCATTATAATAACTTTACTTCACTCAAGGAAAATAATCAAGATGGATGAAGGACAAAATAAAATCTTTTAGGTAAAAAAAAAAAGAACTCTTCCTCAGGTAGTGTCAGAAAATATTTTGGAAATGTGCAACATCAATTTATATTCCCTTTGAAAAACCAGTTAACATATCAGGTTTTTCAATTTTTATGTGGATTCAATCCCACTCATTGGCTGACCTGCTGTCTGAGTTCCTGTCTTGGGGTTTGGGCCAGAACCCAAGCAGGCAAGGTTCCAGACTCGGATCAATTCATCCATCTGCATTAAACAAAAGATTAGAGACCCTGCAGACCAGAGCAGCAACAGGTGACAGTAAAAGGAGGCATTCACTTAAAGTTGTTTTATCTTCTTATGTGCAAAATTGATTAAATAGCTTTCTTCACTAATTTAATGTTCTTTTTTTCCCCCTCCTCTTCTCTGCTTTTATTGCTCTGCAGCAGAGTCATGTCTTCTAAGCAAGCTACATCTCCTTTTGCCTCTGTGGTTGATGGCGACGATGCCATGGGTCAGGAGCACTTGTCTTGGGAAAAAGATGAGAGTGCAGAAGCTCACGGCACACCACAGCTGCCCCTGCACAGTTTGCTCCATGGAAAAGCCCCCGATGAAATGCAGCCGCTCAGCAGTGTACCACCAGAGAGCGACTGGGAAAGCCTGGTGTCAGCACAGCAGCGCATGGTAAGACATGCATACTTTAATTATTTTTTTTTTTAAAGATGACAGTAATTTTAGATATTTAAATATAATTTGCATTTTCAAAAACCACATTTGTAGAAGCCAAACACACATTCGTAAAGCACTTTTGCATTTCTGTCCTCCCTTTAAAATCCAGCCTTCTCAGGCTTCCGTTGTTTCTGGTTTACAGATTTACCCTCAGTTAATTCACCATTTTTGCCCCTTCAAGCCCTGTGATTTCTCCATGCTCCTGAGCTTCGGGGATTTGGGGATCTTCAAAAAGGAAACTGTGCCAAACACTACATCATGAGCTATTTCAGGGTCAAACTGAGGATCTCTTACTCTTTTCTGAATGATGGCACAGAAAATGGCAGCATTTTCGATGAAAGAAAAGTGCAGCTTTACACGCGTGCTTTGGATGCTTGTCGCTGTTTAGAAAACGTCTCAATTTTGTTGCGTGCGAGCTACGTTTTTGTTGTGCGAGAGCTACATCTACGGCAAGACCCCAGACACTGTGCATCCTGAGCACGGGGCTGCTTTGATGTGAGCAGAGCGAGGACGAGCTCAGGCTCTTGTGGGCTGTAGACGGAGGAGGCAGGTGGTTGTCTATGACAGACGGGTCTTTGGTTAAAAAAAGAAGAAGAAGAAAAAAATACCACCAACCCAGAGAGCCTCTGATGTCACTCTGCATTTGGCTACTGAGACCCTCAATGCTTCAACTACACACACTAAACCATAGTTAAATAATGCTGGAGTGGGCAACACAGATGTTTATTATAAGGGCCATATTAACCTTACCAACCAGATTTTTATTTTATTTCAGTAAATTTACAAGATATGTTATTAAATAACTACGATGGAATGAGTATTTGTTTTCCATATTCAGACCTTAAAATCCAAATCAGTGGGGAGTTGTGATAATTATTCAGTACAAATTATATAAAAAAAACAATGTTCAAAGAAAATGTTCCTAATGGTTATAAAAAACAAGTAAAACAATTTTATTTAAAAAGAAAAGGAAGTACTTACTACATTTCATAAATATAAAATAGAATTTTACAACATGATGTGATTTATTTATTTATTTATTTATTTTAAATCAACAAGACTATCCTGCTGAAATGTGGTTTTATATAAATATATAAATAATTAAGCAGTGGCAGGTGACAAAAGTAACTGAAATATTGTCTAGAAATATTAAATAGACATACTAAAATATAAATGAATCAAAACACAAGATGAAAAAAGAGGAAGGCAAACTTGTGGACTGCCAGTGGTAGCAGGAGAAGAGAGACTGGACTGACACAAGGTGGAAGGAATGGGAGTGTTGCTGATTACCTGACCCTCTTGCTGTGCCATGCGTCTGTGTGGGCTGTGCTCTGAACCCATGCCAGCTGATTAACCCAGCACCTCTCCACTCCCCTCGAGCTCTCTTCACCGTCTCTGCTATGCTGCATAACCATTCAACGCGGGGCCAGGAGGTGCTGCTCGGCCGTGCCATCCAACCACTTGGTACCAAACCACCCTGCAAGCCACTGCGAGTCTGCTTTGAGCCCGACATGCCACATAGGGACGAGATGTTGGCACTGTGAACATTCCAGTCTAGTTTACGGATTTCTTGAGTTTTTATTTTAGGATTTATTGACTTGTGTTGTTGAACAAAAGTTGAATTTTTACTTCTTTTTTTTTTTTGATAAATGTGCAGCATGTATTTTGTATATATTCTGGTTTATTCTTTTTAACTAGTGGGCCAAAGTTAATATCAGACCTAACAGTTCCCCACTTAAAGGCTCCAACTCCTGGCTCCTTAGCTACCTTCTGTTTTTTTCAGCCTCCAGAAACCATAATTAACACCACCTTCTGTCAGTCGCAGGCCTCAGCCGTGGTCTGTGTGCTGACTATACACTCCCATGTGCAGAGTATTCTCCTCCCCCATTCTTCTCCCCCTTTTTCTTCATGTCTCTGTTTGTGCACAGGGAGCACTCAGCCAGTCAGCCAGAGACAGGACCCTTAGTTAAATACTAAACCATGCACAGGTGGGACAAAAAAACAACAAACACACAGAGACAGGACGCAGATTTACGAACGCACGAGGCACTCAGCTGAGAATAGGTCTCTACTAGAAAATGAACAAATTACACAGCAGTCACCCCAACACAAATGCACTCTCAACAGCAATTTAAGAGATTATAGTTGGGAGGTTTCTCTGTATAGTCTGTGCAGATGAATAGCAAAAGCTGAGCACATTATGGATATGTCCTATGAAAATGTACCTCATCATTTCATCTCAATTTTTCACTTGTCATGTCTCATTTAGTAGAGCAGCCAGCACTGTTGAAAATACAGAAGTTGTTGTATAAAAGCCAGTGAGGAGCCATTTAATATGGCTGAATCGGCCCTGAGCTGAAAAATCCCTGGCAATCACCGCATTTGAATGAAAAACTGTCAAAATGCTCAAAGAGCTCCGACAGCACAAAAACACACTAATCATTAAATACGCATCCCGTGTTGCTTCCCTTACCAACTTTTTTTTTTTTTTTTGTCCTACAGGAATCTGACAGCAATAAAGTATGTTCCCTGTACTCCTTCCGGAACAATTCTACGTCTCCACACAAGCCTGAGGAGGGGGCCCGGGAGCGAAGTGACCTGCTGAGCGGATCAGTGTTTGGAACTCCGGAGCGTCGCAAAGGAAGCCTGGCAGACGTAGTGGACTCGCTAAAGCAGAAGAAGCTGGAGGAGATGACAAAGACAGAACAAGATGGTATGACTCTTTATGTGTGTGTGTTTAGTGTAGGAAAACCTTCTCCATCCTAAATGTCCACCCTTTATTTAAAACATTTTTTTCCTGCTTCCTGACTGTTTGCCTCTTTTCTCTCCATCCCATACACTTGTACCTGCTCAGTGCTCACACAAGCTGGGATTACTGACTGTTCCAATAGTTCCAGTTTGTTTTGCACCTCCTCCAGTGTGACAAAGGCTGGCTGTGTGGCAGTGCACCTCAGCAGAAGTGTGGTCCTCTTTCATGCCAAGAGAAACTCAGAGTAGAAAACTCATAGTGTTGACCTGATGCCAGGAACATTACCTCTTTTTTTTATTTTGCCACACAGACTGTTTTTCACTCGGAGCAGTTATACATCAAAGTTAAGGTCCCGCAGACAACCCAAGCTCTTCTCAAAGATCTAAACCAATTAATGTACCTAATTAGTTCATCTTTCCTCAAGACATCATAGACACTGAGAATAAGAATTTTTCCTTCTTTGATAAGACTGTTAGGTTTCCGTCATATCTGCAACGTTTCACCCTGTCTGGCTCTCCCTCCTACAGCCTGCAGTCTATCAAGAGTATGGCGGAAAAACAAATATTTGAAAGAGCTGCTGAAACACATCCCCCCTTCTTAATTAGGGCTGTAGTAATATAACTACATCCAATCAAATGTTAAACCCCCTTGGGAACACATGTGTCTCATTTAGTGTCTGGGGAGCTCTTAGCTTAAGCACTTCATCAGACGAATAAATTAGACCTCTGTTAGCCTAAAAATAATTTGCCACTTCTTTTTTTTTTTTTTTAAGTGTGCATGTGGCGATCTTTGTAACAGAGCATCACAGAACCACTCACCCGTTAATCATTTAGGCACATCCTCATTTGACTGATGATTCGTGTTGTTATTTGGATATTATCAGACAGAGCAATCAGTCCATGTTCCACGGAACTACAATAAATGAGGTTTCCTGTCAAACATTTGAAAGTATAGATAATTGAAATGGATCCAAATGACCCATTAAGGTTAAAGTGTAAAGAAAGCAAAACTACAAAACAAAACTTCAGTAAACTGGTAAGAATTCCAGAGTTAGATACATTTTACTGTTTGACAAAGCTTTTCTTCTCGTTAAGGTGTTTGGTTTTGAACTAGACAAAACGGTTAGGGGTTATGATGTATTCTTGCTTATAGGCCTAAATCTAGAATTGATCCTATTGTGCAAGAATGATGGACCACATCATCTCACAGGAAAACAATTTGTTTATATGGTTTTGCTTCCAAATCCTGATGCGGCTACTACTTTTTTGTTTCACCATAAAGTAAGTATACATTTCACATGTGTCTTGTTTCGTGCTGAAATGATTTTTGTGACCATGCTCTCAGTAGTAACTGTGGACATTATGTTAATGAGCCCCAGCTGGTGAAGGCTGCTTGTTGCCGTAATTTAAATGGTCAAGTGCAGCTTGTAATCCAGAGCCGTATGTTAGTGCAGGGAGGAGAGAGGGCCTTTGGAGTACCATACAGCTGTTTTAATCTCCTGTTAATAATAGTGACTTGGTGGGTCTCATGCACTCTGTATCACCACCAACAAAATACTCTCCCTTGTTAGAGGGAAGTAGTTTCTGAGCAGAGAGCACAGCAGAAGACAAGAGTCTGACAAAGTTCAGCATGCTGTCCCCACTCTGTACGAACTGAGAGTTACTGTGTTGTCGAGAGCTCTTGAGGAAGCCTCAGTGGTGATGATCAGTGATTACTAAGACGGAGTGAGGAGGACTCGCCCAAATTGCCTACAGAAAACTTAACAGCAACCTTTCAGAAATTATAATCTCATGTCTTTGTTTATGGAGAAGGGCTGCTGTTAGAAAAGAAAAGAGCTGGATTAAAGATCATACAAGGATGTTGGAAAAGCCATTTGTTGTCTCAATGGTGTTCTTTTTAGGTGTCACAAGCATCACAAAGTTAAATATAACGCTTATCTACACGGACAACAACTGCTGTGCCTAATTCTGCTGCTTGGTCAGGATTCACAGGATGATCTAAACCATCTGCTGCCATTTTTCTCTGAGTTAAATAAAATGATCAACGGGTCTTATCAACAAAATATTGTTCGTAAAGCCAATGAGTGAGAGGTTGAACGGTCTGTCTTGTTAGACACTATGTAGCTCTGATGGACTCGCAACCTGCCTCTCACACAGTGACTGCTGGAGATAGGCACCAGAGGCCCTGCAACATTGCCTGGAAACTCATGTAGATTAAGTAGGTAGACCCTGAAGGACTCAATGCATCATTGTGTCTGACTGCACAAAGCGTTGGAACCTTTCTGATACACACACCCTTGTGTGCATACAGATTTTGGGACACTTGCATTGCTGTGCACGAGTCACTTCGATTGGTGACAGATATAGGCTTGTTTATCAACTGTCTATTAAAAGAAAAGACATAAATAATTTTAAGCATTTTAAAGAATGCAATGAAAACTTTCCCTCACACACAATTTTGTTTAAGTAAATGTTTGTGGTGTTTTTCGTCTGGTTTGAAGAAGGTTTTATGTGTGCATGAATGTGTGTGTGTGTGTGTGTGTGTGTTTGGCACCACCTTTTGAAGGAGAGATTTGTTTTTGCACATTGTTCCATTGGTTTGCACAGTCCATACAGTCACAAAAAAACCCAGACTGGAAGTAGTCATCTGTAGAGGGACTGAGAAGACCCTCACAATCAGGTACGGATGACAATCCTGTGTAGCAGAGGTAACTGAGCAAACAAGAGACCATGAACCTGGTCATCATCCACGTCACCTCGTTTACCACAACGCTCTTCAACAATGGAGACATTGCTCATTGTTATAGGTGTAATTTTTCCATTCCTTAATCTCTTTATATTTCTACCCTTTCACCCTCTCTATCCTTCTACCCTTACACTCCATCTCTGATCCTTAAAGTGCTTTAAGTGCTTGTGACTGTGCTAATGAATGAAAATGTCCTCCCAGCAGTGAGCGCTGCATTTAGCTGAATAGTCACCTTTGCTGTAAAAGCTCTATTAGGCCGAGTTGCCAGCAGGGCTAACGATTGTGCCCCATGTTTATTTACTAGGTATTGTAAATGCATTATTTATGGATAAGTCTCCAGACAGCACTTGTCAAGAGTTAAAAATGTCAGTATTAAGTATTAGGGTAAAAAAGAAAAATAGCTACCATTATAAAAACCCAAGGTGACCTTGTTTTGATTCACGTGCAATTAGAACAGTTTTATATAATGCACTAAAGTATGAATCAATACTGTGTAAGTCAACACAGAAATACTTGTGTGTTGAGTTTTTATGATCGTCCCAAAGACAAGGACGGGTAATTGGGTTTCACCCTCCTGTCGTAGCTTTAAGGGATTTTCCTGGGCTTGATATTGACTTGTTGGGTTCTTGCCAACCCACCCAGAAGTACACAGTTTTGTCTCTTTTGCATTATGATGAGCTGAAACAATTGTAATCTCAGTTATTTTTTATTGATTTGATAAGTTAAGTAACTGCCTAAATGTGATTAAAAAAATCTCAGGGAAACAGAAAACAACAATTGATTTGTTAAAACAATGAAATAGTTTGGGATCATTTTTAGGAGAGCTTCAGTAAACAAAGCCACTGCATAAAATTGACATTGACATAAAATGTTGTCATCTTGTGTTCCAGACTTCTTTATGTTTACTAATGTAAAGTTATGCTGTAACACAGTGATCAGGCCACATTTCTAAGAATTTGTTGAGAGAACAACACAGTGAACTGTTGTGGCCTGAAGACATTTGACAAAGGAAATGTTTCCCACATAGTTCACAGATATCATCTATAAATAGCCAAACCTAGCTTTTATGCTGGGTTCTGTTCTCAGAAAACTGGCACGTACAGAAGCAGAATGGTGAAAATTTGACCAAATTTAAGGTGGAAAAAGAAAGTAGCATCTAAGTTTTTGAATGTAGGCTAGTTGAAGTGGATACAGTTCCACAATAATCAACACCGGAAGCCCTTTGACAGAGTCACAGCTAATTACCTCAGCAAAGCGAGAGCCGTACCACACAAACTGAAGCTGCTTTTTAAAAATCTCAGGTAGAAGGATATTTAATGGCTACAGAAAAAAAAAAAAAAAAAAAAAGAGTTCCCTCTATTAAATCGGCAGTTAATCTAACCATTGCTGGTGACAAAAAGCAGCACAACAGGGTGTGCCACCCAGGGGCGGACTGGCCATAGGGAGTACCGGGACTTTTCCCGGTGGGCCGGTGCATTTTTGGGCCGACTCCTCAGCG
>JARVGW010000322.1:1122152-1144318 GCA_031762495.1 Anablepsoides rubrolineatus
GCAGCTGCACATCTGTTAGAAAAAACAAAATTTTGTCCAGATAACACCTCTCATCTCTATTTTTTCTGAATGTACCGTTTGTTTCTTTTAGCAACATCCATCAAAAAAATGTACATATACTTTAAAAAGACACAAGATGTTTTTTTGAGAAGAAAAAAAAAATCAAACTCTTGAGGATGAAAATAGTGAAGTAATATCATTAGTGATTAGCGCTGCATGAGGGTTCTGAGGGTTTAGAATTAATGTTTCTGCACACCCCTCTATTACTCATTAAGAGTTTGATTTGTTTATCAACTGAAATAATAATAGAAATAAAACCCCAGGTAACGTGTGCCAAGGCTGCTCGTGAAACGGTCTAATGAGAAGGCTTCACATGTGGATAATGAAATATGCATGAGTCATCCCAAGCTTTCTTTTCCAGATTTGAGATCATTAAAGATGTATCGTAGCATATGGAAGGCTTTTTTTGTCTTATTTTTCAAGCCTTGTTTATCAACATGTTTTTGTTTGTTTAAATATTCATATTGCTTTTATTTAATTCTTTCACATCTCACATATAAAAGGAAGCAAATGCGCATGCAAACAGAAATCATTATCAGTTTGATGTACAGTTTAATACTGAGAGAAACTCTCTTATGCTGATTGTGAATGCCCTGATTGAGAAACAGCACTTTGCAGAATCGGCACACTCTCTCCACGCTAATGTGGACCTGGTTTGTTTGTGTGTTTGTGCGCTTAGAGGAGAAGAGGGGGGAAAAAAAAAATTCCAAAAGAGCGGTGGAATGACTAAAAAGAAATTATTTATTTGTGCATATACATGTTTAAAAAATATACTTTAGAGGAATGCTTTATTAGGATTTGCCAAAGTTTTAGTTCCCTCTTGGAGTTTTTAATTTTAAAGACTGCCTCAAGTCTCTTATTTATTATTTACTTTGCCACATTTTGTGGGCAGAGTGAATGTCAAACTGAGAGGTGCGAGCATGAGAAAAGTGAACATTTAAAGACAAAACATGTAACTGTTTTTGAAGCTGCCTCTTTGCAAACTGTTTGTGCCGTCAGTTTTGGAGCACTTAATTCTTTCAGATCAGATTTTTCACTCCGAAGATTTCATCCCTCCTACGAGGTTTTGCTCTCCCTGCTCTCATTTAAAACAATATTCATTATGATGATGAAAGAGATAATGAGAGGAGATGAAGGAGAGTTTAAACTTGACTCGTCATTTAATCAATGCCTTGCTCTCTCCTTCCGCCTGCTCTGGCATTTCCAGGGACCACGGAAGTCAATGGCTTTGCAGATAAACTCTAACCCTATTATTGTTAACCAACAGGTGGCGCTGGATCCACCGAGGCGCGAGTCTTCAGGGAGTCCCGGGGACGCAACAACAACGAGCCCCACATTAAAAGGCCGATGAATGCGTTCATGGTGTGGGCCAAAGATGAGCGACGCAAGATCCTCCAGGCTTTCCCTGATATGCACAACTCCAACATAAGCAAGATTTTAGGTAAGACCTTCTAAATCAAATAAAACAGATGCAATTTAGTGAAAGCATGCTAAACTTTTACTGTTTTATTTTATACTGTCTTTGGATTTAACGGACACGCACTCAAAAGCACAAATGTTGCTAAATTAAATATGCAATACAATCGATTGTTATAGGGTTTCTTTTTAACACCAACCTAAATGTTCTGATCTTACAGACCTACCAATCATTTCAGTTTTGTACATTTAGATGGTTTTATTGCTCTCCGATATGTAAATACCAGATAGAATTTGCAGGAGAGAGTGAATGTGTTACTGCATAGGCTGCTGTGCATCACTTCACTTCAGCATACAGATGGATTTATAGCCCATCACTACCATAAGTGTTTGTCATGAAAAATGACAGAGACTAAATGGGTCTTGTCCCCTCAGCACTGGAGTCCATACATCAGAGCTGTTAAAAGTGCTGTCATCCATGCCAGCGTGGTGCACTTCATGGAGCTTTAGTATTTACTGCACTGGCTTGTTCCTTACCGCCGGACAGTAAGAAACAAGCATGTCTCTTTTGTAGGAGGATGTGCACCGGCACG
The DNA here is from genome assembly GCA_031762495.1 of Anablepsoides rubrolineatus. NCBI lineage: Eukaryota > Metazoa > Chordata > Actinopteri > Cyprinodontiformes > Rivulidae > Anablepsoides > Anablepsoides rubrolineatus. Next base: position 1,124,222 of record JARVGW010000322.1, read on the forward strand.
CCTATAAAGAAGTTGTTGTACAATAAAATATTTGTGTATAATTTAAAGGGGACACGTCATGCAAAAAACACCTTTTTAGCTGTTTAATGCATGTTTTTGTGTACCTGCATTCTCCAGGAGCGCAGAAAATTTGAATTTAGTCACTCCCGGTGCTGCGTAGATATCTTTATATTTTGTTAGGGTCATATTTTTTCAAGTTATGCATTAATTTGTAAATAATTAATTTGTAAATAAAACATTTCTAAGCCACTGTGCACTTCTAAACCCCTCTTTCAAGCTACATTGGACAGCTCTGGAAGCTGGAGGGGGGCTGGGTGTGAAGCATCTCATTTGGATTTGAAGAAACAGCCTCAAAATGAGTTGATCTGAGACACACCTCAGAAAAGAGTGAAAGAGGGGCTTGTGGAGTTACAATAAGGAGGAATTCAGACCAAAGCATTGCAGTTCCACTTTATATAGGCCCCAACTGAATGATTTAAATATGAAAAAATAGGATTCAAATGCATGATATGTCTCCTTTAAAGAAAAAAAAAGAAAAAAATACTAATTAGTCAAATTAATTTTTGACCTAGTGCAGTCTTATTTAGCCAGAAATAAAACTGTTGATTATTTTGACATAACTGCTAGGTCAACGCTTAAAAAATATTTTCAAAGTGGGCTTATAAAGAGGTTTTAAGTAGTTAGTATCTTACATATTGTATGTAGCTCTCTGAACGACCTCCGTTAAAGAAACAGAACTCAGTCCAGAGAGGACAAACATTATTCCAGTCTTACTTTTTTTTTTAAAAGCAATTCATTGTAAATTGATTTTAAAAAGACCAACATCATCAGTTTCACATTCAAATGTTATTTAGGTTAAACTCCATGATTATTTGCAGTGAAGTCTGCCGTTTTTTTACCATTATTGTTCTATTAGAAACACACATTGCTAAATAATAAGTCTAAATTGTCGATTTAAATTGTATATGTTGTTTAGGACAAGGTCAGGACACCTTCTCACCTAAACCACATTTAAAAACAACCTCACCGACCATTTTACTTCAGCCATTAAACTTGTTGTGCAGGTTCGAGGTGGAAATCTATGTCAAACCAGGACAAGCAGCCGTACTACGAAGAGCAGGCTCGTCTGAGTAAGCTCCATCTAGAGAAGTACCCAAACTACAAGTACAAGCCACGACCTAAAAGGACCTGCATAATCGACGGAAAAAAACTCCGAATTGGAGAGTACAAGCAGATGATGCGCTCACGGCGACAAGAAATGAGGCAGTTCTTCACTGTGGGGTACGTGCACGCTCACAAACTCCACAATCCAGTCAGTGTAAAATCTGTAAGAGACACTACATTCTTTTGACTGCCTGGAAAATAAACAATTTTCAAGTGGAGTGTTGTTACCTCTATTGCGCAGGTTGTAAAACCAGGCATGTTTTTCAATAGCTGCGATTTAGAAGATTTTATACAATAGCAGTTTTTAAATTGAGCATGCAGCGCAGAGATTATTATAGGATATAAGATGTAAGTATACACTCAGAGAAGCCTGGAGGGCAGCAGCCTACAGCCTAACACTTTAATTTACTGTGTGTGGTTAGGAGGAGAACTCTTCTCCAGGTGTTCCCATGTCAGTCATAAGCTTCAGCGGCTGTGGTATCAATCATGCTGCGCAACAACAGACAAGAGCAGCACTAAGCTCGCATTGGTTTTATGTCACCAATAAACTGGGTAGTGTTTCTGAACAGCTCAAAACGGGAGCTGTCAGGGAAAAAACTCTCTTCTCCCAAATCATTTTCACAGATCTGCTGGCCTGAAGCAAACTGCTGAAAGAAAGACCCTAAAGTAGCCAATAAAAAAAAAAAAATTCAGTCAAAAAATGAGCGAGGATAATTCTAATGCACAATTGAGCATTCTTTAACAGGATCTTGATTAACTGTTGTTTTATTCTTTGCTTGTTTGTCCAGCCAGCCACCGCAGATTCCCATCACCACCAGCGCCAGCATGGTCTATCCTGGGGCCATCACGATGGCGACCACCACACCCTCACCTCAGATGACGTCAGAGTGCTCGAGCGCGTCAGTGAGTCCTGAGCCGTCCATTCCCGTCATTCAGAGCACTTACAACATGAAGCTAGAGCCCAGTAATATGGTGAACAACAGCGAGCCGGTCAACGGCGAGGACGAGATGGACATGTACGAAGATTTTGAGGACGAGCCCAAATCAGACTATAGCAGTGAAAATGACACACAAGAGCCAGTCAGCGCCAACTGAGACCTTTTTAACAGAGGAGGCTAAAATCAAGCAGACAACACTCATACAGGAGGACGCCCCGAAGGGCTGTTCTGGTCAGAGGGAGGAAAGAGCAAAAAAAAAAAGAAAAAACTGTACCACAAAGGTTTGAAAATGTTTAAAAAGAAAACTTAATGTAACGTGAAGAAGCCAGCATGCAGCTATGGTTTCATCAGTCAGAAACTATTTGGTCTTAATCATTTCTTTAAGTTTGTAAAGCATTTCTGTTGTGATAATTTATATTTGGGTTTTTTTGGTTTGTTTTTTTCACTCATTGTTTATTTTTTATTTTAGATCATGGTCATTTACACAATTAGTTCATTGCCTAAAGCAAAACTCAGAACTTGAAGCTAAACATTTTTTTTTACAGTCAAATTGTTTTAATTTTAGTTTTATGTTTTTTGCCTAATGACCTAACTGTCCAAGATGGGGATAGCAATATAGCAATCTCACTCAGGTAAAGTGTGCCAGCCAACAGCTTGTGAATGTTTTTAATAATGAGAAAAAAAAATATGGTCGTTGCAAAATAATTCAAAATTAATTCATGAAATAAAATAATCTATTATTATTATTATTATTATTATTAATAAAACTGCATAATTTAGTGCGAAAGTGCCAAATTTTTTCATTTCCTGTAAAAGTCCTTCAGGAGAGGCTTTTTAAGTCTAAAGCTTGATTCATCTTCCATGAGAAGTGAAGAAATCTGCGTTTGCTAATGTAGTTGTATGACCAAAAAAAATGTGTAATTTGGCTCTCCCATGGGCTCTGAGAACCAGTTCTCAACACAGCGTCTCAGGAATGTGCGCTACGTTTGTTGCAGGCATATTTATGTGAAAAAGCTAGTGAACTGGAAATGTGTCTTTTTGCTTCAACTGAGGAGCAGCTGGTCGAGGCTGCTAGAAAAATACAGCCATCTTTACAACTGTTCCAGGACTACTTGGAAAGATAGTCAAATGGTGATATCACAATTATTGTGCGTGGCGGAGACAGCGCGGAGACACAGGCGGCTCTCTGAGGTAGAGTGTGCACCTCAGCCTGGCAGTGAACATGTTCCATACATTGTTGTGCACCGTGTGTTGGAAACTGCAGCAGTCTCTTTGTGACAAATTAGTAAACTCCAAAGCGTATGTCTTAGTCTATATAAGTAATTGGCACAACTACATTAGCAAGAGCAGATTTCTATTTTTTTTGCAGAGCATGAATCCAGCTTTAAACAATCTTTGTTTCTTCATCACCCAGTCTTTCCTCACCTGAACAGAGCAGACAAATGAAACTCAGGAACTTGGAGGCAGTGAGCACTACAGGAGGTGACGAAATGTTACATCAGGGGGAGACTAAAGCTTGTGATGCTAGCTGTACTTCAGGGAAGTGAATGCAGTGATCAACAATGACTCCACCCCTTTTTTTTTTCCTTGTCTCAGTCCACACAAAAGATTGTGGCATCCTTCACTCATTTCCAGCTCTGCAACCCAGTCAGACTAACAAAGATCTTAATCAGTGATTGTAATCAGGCCAGAATGCTAACAGGGCCAGAGGCCTCCAATCTGCAGGATTGGAACAGAAAACGAAAGGCAGCTTTGGTGGCATTACAATCTTAAATTGATGTTGTACAATGTATAGCTACAAAGCTACAGTACATTCTGTTAAACACTTTAGCCCCTTTTGGACAGCGCGTCTAAAGTCTTAGGTCTTAAAAAAGTAATTTTTTTTTAGCATTGTAAATCTTGAACTTACACTAAGAAGTCTTAAAACAGAGCACAGTTATCAGGTTGATGCAATGAGATGATTACTAAAGTCGCATTGACCGGAGTGACAGATTGCCAGGATGTGCCTCAGTAAAGAAGAAAAGGCTGAACTAAACTCATGCATACCCTTAAAGGGTGACTTATAACATTAATTTTGCAATATTGCACTTTTATAATTATTTACCATTCTTAAATTACATTTCTTTTAGTCTTCATACTGCATTAAAACAATTGTCATACACACAGGGAGAATATAATGTAAAGATTCAAACACAAATTCTGGTGACCTTCTGAAATCTTCAGCTGCATGAAATACCTTTAGCATTTAAGGCCTTGATGTTGAGGCTCAGACACTTTTGTGGAGCAGAAGGTCTAAGTGGCTCTCCTCCCTGCCATGCCCTGCTCTGACCCCAGTCTGTGGCAACCTCAGCACCCAGGGGGCACCATCTGGCTCTGAAAAGGAGAAAGCAGCGGGGCAGGGTGGGAAACAATAAAAAACGGGGTGTGTGTCCCTCATTGTGCTCTCCATCAAAGTGCTGGAAGTAAGGCCTCAACAGGGCTTCCACCCTGGCCCAATCACCAGGCACTGGCGAGCAGATGGAACAAGTACATCAAGCTGTGGGGGATTATTAAAATGACTGACGACTGGGTATCATCTGAAATACAGCATTATTAATGCATGAGTCCAGTTATTCCCCCTCCCTTGCCCTTGAACTTGTCCATTTCAGAGCAAGTGCAGAGCTTTGTGAAGGATCTGAATAGCTGGTCACTGACTTTAACTGGTCAAGATCCCCAGTGCTGGTCACTGCATTTTTCTCCTGGCTCTAATCGGTACTGATGCCTTCTTTTTTTTTCTTTACAGTCCTATTGCCAATACCATTCAGTGCTGAACTGCATTGCTTAAACCTCTGGAAACATTTAAACATAATTCATGTGTAAATCATCTAATTGATGATTCTTTTTTTTCCCCCCTCAGTGCAACTTTTTCTCCTTTGAGGAACAAAGCAATTTAAGAAAAGCTCTCCTATAAACAAACTTAAGTGGATTTCCATCCAAGTCAACCCGTTTGGTTGTTTCAAGGTTCCCTCCTGTTTGCTGGTGGTCAGATTGATTTGTTTGTGATTGTAAATAGTTTCCTGACCATGCCACACTGCTTTTGTTGGCTGGCTGTTGGACTCTTCGAGGAAGTGAAACTTGACTGTGCTTATATAGCAAAAACACACACAAAAAAAAGGAAAAAAAAAAAAAAAAGACAACATGAACTCATAACGAGACATTGTGTTATAAGCACTGGATATAAATTGTATTTTTATCAATTCTGATCAATGTGAAATTAAGGAAAAATCATCATGAATGAACAAGATTCCCCGGCTAGACTCAAACGGGTTTGTTGTCACACTTACCGGCTTTGGGTCTTTTTTGTTTTGTTTTATTTGTTTGTTTTATTTGTTTGTCTACTTATTTTGTGTATTTATGCAAAGACACATGTGATGAATGAACACTTCGTTGAGGCTTCAGGGCTGCCTCGGGGACAGACTCAGCACAAGAGAGTGAGCAGAAAATTCAACAGCAGGCTCGGGAGAGCTGTGGAACAACAGGCGTCAGTGCATTGTAGATTAGATTTGATGCTGTAGGTATCAACATATTTTATTTATTATCAGCCACAGCTGGCTCTAAAATTGTCAGTAAAAAAAAAGCAACAAGGACAATCAGAAGAGTAAGAAGAAAAAAAAACAATTGGAGCTAAAATGGTTTTCAGTTAATTCACCATCTCATTTTTTTGTAAATATGACAAATTGTTTTGTCCATTAATATAAGTTATGTATTTTGGCTGTTTTGTTTTATTTTCTATTTTATGCTTTATTTTTATGTGTCTTAATGTCTGACAAGTCACTGTACCTCACGTAGATGCTGATTTTCTGATAAAGGAAAGAGAATAATATTGGTCTAAACAGTAACTAGTCAATGCACCATTAGACTTAATAAAGGTACTAACTCAAACAAGCACTTGATGTAAAATAATTATTCATTCATTTGTGTCCAATCAAAATACAATCATTTGTGTTATGTGGCATTTTTCTTTTTTCTTTTATAAGGAGCTGAGATTTAAAAAAAAAAAAAAAAAAGTTGCATGCATTTGGCTTGCACTGGCATTTTTCTAATTATAAAAAACCTCTTTTTTTAATTCAAACAAATGATGCTAGGTTTTTTTTTATGTGGGAGTGCGCAAGTATTTATTGATTTTAATGTTGTGAAATGCACCGATATCGTGCATTCTCTTAGTTCACTTTTACTTTGCCATCTGTTTTGTATGCTGCCATTTTTTTTTTATGAACTTGTCTTTGACTATCCAGAATCTGCAAATGTAGCCCTCACAGTTTGTTCGTTCTTCTTCACTTGTAAGACATGCAAATTGTTTGAATGAACCGAGGACAAAAAGATTCTATGCTGTTTTAACATTACTGTAATTAGATTTTTTTTTTCTGTCTGAACTTTGTGATGTATATGGTGAGAATGTTCTCTGTTAATTTAATCAGCACAATTCACTGACATGCTGGACTGACATGCTAGCTGCTGTTCAGAAGTGTAAAAAAAATAGTTGTTTGGGGCAACATTTTCAGTTGTCTTTGGTACTCTGCTTTTAAGAGTTGTCTTTTCAAGCAACACTGTGTGGGGCTCTTCTATGACTGGAGCCATTGTTTTGAAAATGCTGGCAGCCTGAAACAATTTACCGCATAAAAAAAGTCTTTTTGATTATTTCCTCTCCTGGCAGGTACTGAAGCTCATGGCAAGTATTGTTTGGGTGTTATTAGTGAAAATGAATTACATAGTGTCTGTTGCTGCTTTAAAAAGAAGTTTATGTCTGACAATGTAAATAGTTGATCATATCTTGTACAGTCCAATGTAAAGTTTTTAATTCAACTTAAAAAAAAATGATGCCATCACAGTTGTGTTCACATTCTTCTTTAGAGAGAACAAAAAAAAGGTCAATTATTTGCAATGGTGTATTATTGCTGAAAAAAAAAAAAGAAAAATTTACTTAATTTTTTATGTTTGTTTTGCTTTGCTTCAAAGTGTACACCAAGCTTTTTTTTTTTTTTACTTTTTGTTTTTCATGTGCAGTATTGACGTGAGGTAAACTTAAGGTGAACAATTTTACATGGGTGTGTGTGGAGAGCCATTTTCTTGGCTTTAGTAGTATTAATACACTATATAAAGAATAAAAAGAAAACAGACAAAAAAAAAAAAAAAGATTGACACATGATGGGTGCATAATGGCATCATAGCAATGTGTATACTGTAAATTATTAAATTATCCCCAAAGGATCACTTCTGACGTAACATAACATTTTCCATATGTCTTTGTCCACTGTATCGATACAGCGGTGGGCTGATAACTGCCTGTTTTAGCTCATTTACCTCAAGAATTCCCTTATATTCTGTAAAAGTGACAGAAATTGTGTTGCAGAAAGCTTCTCACATCACTCCATCTTTTGTACTGCTGTTGACACTTACCGATTAAAGAGACATCTTGTTTTAAGGACTGAGTTATTATTTTAATCCTGAATATATTGCACGTTTTACAGTCTGCAAAACAAAAAGCAACACATCTCTAGTCAATTTGACCAGGGTTGATTTGTTAAAGTGCCAGAACGCTGTACTTGTCTAATTTTCACCATCTTTCTTGGAACAAAAACTAGTTGTATTTTCTTAATTAAAAGTAGGTAGAAGTAGTTTATTACACTGCCATTATATCGCAGTACAAAACATTTACTTCTGCTCAATGCATAATTTTGAACCATAAAATATATGATAAATTGTGGTTTAGAGTTGATAAAGATCTTTTTATTAAACAGGTGGGAGTTTTCAAGCCTTGTTAATATGTCTCTGAATTCATCCTCAGTGATAATTCTCATGTCTCACCCTGTCGGCTTGTGGCCTGCCACCAATTATCAGCTTGCTTGAATGACTTGTAGTGGTTGCACCCTCTAACCGCAACAAAGAAAACAAGCCGATTAGCAATGTGAATATCAATTGGGGGTCTTGACACATTCTTCACAGATAAACAAAGAAAACAATCCTTACATTTATAGGTACGTGTAGTCATAGACACTGCCAAAAAATGTTTACATATTAACAGATTGCAGTGAAGATGTTAAAGGTGATCAAACTAAATTTGTCATATTCAAGTTGTGGTGATCAACAGCACAATTTAGATTTTGAACCTGAACATTAAAATCAAAACATTTTATGGTTTCAGTATGAAATCTAATTTCTGGATCACCTGAATTCATGCATTTAAAAACAAAAAGCATCATTTCAAATTTTAGCTTTAAAAAGCAATCTGTATAACCAGACTGATGCTTTTTTACATTTCAGGACTGTATTCATAAACCATTGTGAGTGAAGTGCAAGTGTGTGCCTGACAGGTGTGTGTATGTGTGGGTGTGGACATGTTTTTACTACATCATGGGGACCATTTTCCAGAAAAACACAGCCTCGTGGGGACCCAATGCTGGAATGCTGATTTTGGGTAAGGGGTTAGGTTTAGGACCAAGATGTGGATTGAGCTTAGGTTAGATTTAGGGTAAAGAGTCAGAGTTAGAATATAGAAATGCCGGGAAAATGACTGGATGTCAATGCAAAGTCCCCACAAGGATAGAAAAAAACAACTTGCTTATGTGTGTACTTGTATGTGTTACCTTTTTAGGACTGTTTCTGATGTACACACCTACTTTGTCAAGACCAGTGGTCTTTATGGTGGAACGCCATTTTTGAGTGGGGGGGTTAGGTTTAGGACCAAGGTATGAATTAAGTTTAGGCTTATATATTTGATGGGGGGTGGGGGGGGGGGGGTTCTATAGAAACCTCTGGAAATAAATGTAAGTCAATAAGTGGTCCTAATCAGGATAGGCATACAAAATGCTCTTTATCATCTTGATAATGAGTTCTATACTTTCATCAACATCCCAAATAACTTTGGGATTAGCATGTTTTTAAATCAGCCCACACCAATTTTTTTTTTTTTTTGTAATCCAGAACATATATAAAACAAAACAAAACTCTTTCTGAATTTTTTTAGGAACACATTCAATGCTGGAGTCTTTTTCTCTCTTTTACTTTACTATCTTCATAATTTATATTTTACTACCTTCTGCTTTCCAGAGAGCCAGAACAAATACAGTTTAACAACAATGTCTGTAAAAGTTACATGATACTTCTCTCCTGTGGGTGGAAAACTGGACTCACACCTTTTTCATAACAAATCCATGACAGCTAAAGTTAGGTAAAAAAAATCATGCTTTGGATGTTTTCATTATTGTCCATGCGAAAGCACATTTAAACAAAACTGATTAGTTAAAATTGTCACTTTTTTTAAATAGACATTTTGGCTTTTGAGTTTGGTCGTTGATTTTCTATAAAGCAGATTGAGCTGTAGATGGAAGCCTGGTGAGCTTTGGTTTAACATCCTGCTGTCTGTAGGTGGCCTCTTTAGTTGAAATGTTATTGCTGCGTGAAGGTGCGCATGTGTGAAGAACAAAAAATAATAAATATGGCAATGCTGTTGTGTCGCGGCAGGACTGCTTTTTCACAACTCTGATGACTAAACATCGGAAGCATCGGGGAGCAGAGAGAGCTGCTTTGAAACAATATTTTATACATTTGGACCTGCTCGATGCTACAGTCGTTGCACCCGCTGAATCTGTCAGGCAGCGCCGTTTCCCCAAGAACAGCTGCTATTTATCTGATTTTCCCATTAAAGTTGACTCATGACTTCATTGTACAGCGTTTGGCAGAAGCGCTGCAGGTCTAGGTACCCCTCTGTAAAACAACTGAGGTTTGGCTGCTTGGAAAGTACTGAAGTTCTTTAATTACATACAACGGTTCAAACAATATTTTATTCTTATCTGCTCAGGAAAAAAATCCTCCAGATGTTTAAAATGTTTTGCTCCTCTCTAGCAATTTCAAGCTCAGGTGAAAGAAAACAAAATGCGACGGATCTCAAGAGTCATCAGACATGTATATGAGAACATGGTATAAGAACACCCACACTCCTAGCAGTGTTTTAATCCTTAGAGGTGAAGGACTTAGGAAATCTTGCTAATTTCACAGATGGTTTAAAATAGATTAGTGTTGAGTAGCAGCTCGCAGAGAAGGGCTGACCCACCAGGCTCCCTGTGCAGCTGCCAAAACGCTGCGCCTGATGCTCAAAAGTGCCTTCCAAAAGTCCAGCAAGGTTAAACTCAAACTTGGGGATCTTAAAAGACCATCCTTGTTTTTCAGTTTTATTGGATGTGGAGTGAACCGTTAAATACATTTTTTGTTGTTCGTTTGATCAGGGAGACCTCTTTCAAAATTGCTTTTTTGCTTTGTTAATACATTTTTATTACATTTAACAGGTTTGTTAAATCACATATAAAATTCAGTCTTGTTGCTGTTCTCTAAGTAAATTAAAACTTTCAAAAAAAAAATTCTTCCTATTTTAAAGTTGCAGTAAACTGACTGTCAGATAAAACACTTATAGCAACTAATAAATTGTGTTTTTTTTTGTTATATGCTTAAAATTGTCACTGTCAGTAGCAAATTTAGACAAATGGAGATGAAAAGACAAAGTCGTCAAGGCAGCACAAACTTCCAGAGGAATCACAAAGAGCACAAAGGAGAAGGCACAAAGAGAAAACCACCAGACTATGGCACTGAAGCCAATAATGCTCCACTGATGTGATAATGAATAAATAAGATGGGACTAACGAGAGAAGCAGCTACAGCTGTGACAGGGGAGCAAGGAGCAGGTGACGGGCGTGTCAGGCCGACAGGAGAAAAAAAAAGGTTTTTAGTAGCTCTAAGTGGATTTTATATGTGAGTGTGTATTTAAAGTTTGTCCCATGTGTCTGTGTTGGTCTTGTTAGGACTGGTGACCTGTCCAATGTCTCCCTCTGCATTTTGCCCATTGACTGCTGGGATAGGCTCCAGCCCCCCTGTGAACCCATGAAGACAAAGCGGGTACAGAAAATAAATGATTGAGTCCATTTTGTCCTCAGCTCAAATATTTCAGTGAAGGATAAAGAACTTCACTGAATAATAAATGTGTTCTTTTGGCCAAAAGACTCATTGTTTTTTTGATTCATTGTGTGCTCTTTATAGATACTAAATACAATGCATCCAAAAGCCATTTTTGCACCAGCGTATGAGGGGTGAATCAGACTCTGCGTGGTGTTTGAAGCAGGCCAAGCATGCAGCTGGAGTTGGTCTACATCCGAGTAGGCATGACACAACTCTGGCCTTCCTGAAAAAGCCCAGCTTGGAGTTAATTTGGAAAGACAATTGAATAGGGTGAAAAACTCAACATGGTTTTGTTGGACTTGTCATTCTTTGGTGCATAGTTGGGAGCAAAGCCTAGGAACCATCTGAATGTTATTTGTGTTTTTTGACCCATATTCAGGAGCGCTTTCACAAAGCCTTTGTGGGATGGCTGAAACAATGGAGAGGCCCGCTTAGCAAGGGACAAGCTTCAACATCGGCCAAACCATCTTGGACCCGCTTCACTGAAACGGTTTTTCTCCAAGAGAATGACATCAGCGAGCAGCTATGGGTTGACTTAAGCAATGTTGAAAAAGCAGATAAAGCAGCTTGTAAATGTATTTATTTTTAGCCTCAAAATGTATTTCTACAACAAACTGAAATTAGAGACAAATAGTCTAAATGTTCAAATGGTAAATGCTACGCTTCAACATTTCAAATGTATAATGTAACCTCTGAAATTGTGAGCAGATCAGGTTTTTTAAGAGCTTATACACAGATGTTATGGATCATTTTGTTCAGCATTTGCTGAATTTCTTAAACTGAGATGACACTGAAAATAAAATTGTCTTTGTACAAATCTATCAGATTTTCTGAGCTAAGAACACTGGGGTTGCTAAATGAACTTTTGAAAATCCACTCGGGACAATATTTCAGAAAATGTAATTTTGCATACTGTTTCACATCATTGCACCTCCTCAGTGCATTTGTCTCCCTAAGCATTTGACTGCATTTCTGTGGGGAAGAATAAATGCGTAATGTTTTCTTTAAAAGCATCTTTGCTCTCAGCTTTTTGAAGAATTTAACAAAATAAAGGCTTTTTTTTCTCCACCAGAATATGTGTTATTCTCTCAAAGCTATCGCTGAGTTCTCTCATGCATATGTGAATTACGCACCTTTATGAATATGTAAATGATGCGAGAATGCCTCATTAATTAGTAATTCATGCATTTTTCACAAGCCCGATACTTTGCCAGTGCAGTCTGATGATTTATCAGCCAGAAGTTGAAAAAAAAAAAAAAAAAGATTCATCATCACGTTTTCAGAGGTTCTGGGCTACATCTGTAATTTTTGTAATTCAATGAATATAATTTGCGCAGGTTCTTAGGCTTGTATTTCTGCAGATGTCTCATAATATCACATTTATAATGGCAGATTTCTGTGTGGAATGTTTAAGTGCACTTATGATTTTTAAAAAGGAATATTTCTCCATGTCGATGTTTGCTTACAGAATTAGATTCTGGTTGAATTTTTTTAAATGCAAATAGGCTTTTATTTTTGCCTGTAATATGCAGTAAATATGAGAAAATGTAGATAAAATTGCATGTTACCAGTGATGTAAAGATAAAATTTAGAACTCCTCACAAAAGTTTTTTGTCCTTCTGGCTATTTACTGTATATTAAAATGTTACAAAGCACAAGAACCGATGTGGGGCACTTTTGAGATGTTTGCATTCAGGAAAGTTTTGAATACCAAAACAAATTTTATCCAACTGATCTGATTGCTTTATAAACGTATATTGGTTAGACCAGCTAAGATCAAAACACTTCTAAAGGAGGTGAAGGATGGCATAGCTGGGATCTTGTAGGACTTTCAGATCTATAGTAATAAGCTGAAGCTTATCAATGTTTATGTTGTTGACACAGAAAAGCAATGGTGATAGATGGAGGGATTTAAAGCAACAACTTTAAATCAAGAGTATTAAGTACTTTCCAGGCATATAGTTCAATTCTATACCACAATGAAGTTATTATGAAAATTCTGTATATATCATATTATTTATACACACACACATGCACATATACAGTATATATATATATATATATATATATATATATATATATTACCAGGACTGCCTTCTACCCCCTGCATAATATTACTTAAATTAGAAAATGATGCAGAAAATCTGATCCATGTGTTTATCACATCTAGGCTGGACTACTGTAGTTCTTTATTATCTGGGCATCCAAAAAACTCTTTAAATTATGTTTACATGTTCAAAATAATTAGTGTTTGAGTCATTGTTGTTTTAAACTGTACATAGACAGTCAATTAATTATATTATTTTACAATTTTCATTACTTCCTCTTAACGCATAAGATAAGTGAATCTGACCAATCACGGTTAGGGAAAACTCCACCCACAAACCAACTCTGCAAATCACAATTTGAACCAACTCCGCCCACACACCAACACAGTCAATTACGATTAGGGTCAACTACGCCCACACCAAGACCTCCACCAATTACAGGTGGGGCCATCTCTTCCCACAGGACATGTACTGCAGAGACCCTACTTGACTTCAGGACATCATCAGAACTATGTTTCGGGGAGAGGCGCTCTGTGAGGGAGGAGCTCGGCTGCAGACTGAGCTCCAGGGAGGAGCTTCATGTAAATACAGTAGCAGGTGTATAGTAACTAAGTACATTTACTGTGTCACAATATAGTAAATTTTTTAGGATTTGTAATTTGGTCTGAATGTTGTCAGCATTGTTGCCCCGTCAGCACTTTGTTTTAAATAAAACCTGTTTGTATTTTTGACCTCTGAAGTTCTCCCTATTTCCTGGGTTCACTCGTCTAAACCTCACAGATACAAAGCTTAAAACAGTTGATTTTGCAAAACACCCCACCCTCCTTTAAGAAGATTAAAAGTAAAAAAAAACACAAAAAAGTTAAAAGAAAAAACATGAAGGTGAAGAAAAAAAAGGGGGATTGATGTAGCTCACTCAGTGGACCTTGGAGCCCTTGGGTCTACAAAACCCTAACAAGGCAAGCAGCTCATGATTTCAGCATCAGCATCACAGATGTCTGTCCAGAGAAACAGAATTCTGTGAACAGCTTCCATCTACGGTACAGGAAGCGATTGAGCAACTTGCTCTTTTTTTTCTTCCATTTTTCTTAAATCAACAACAAAAATTGTATGTTGGTTTTGATCAACAATTGGCAGATTTTCTGGAAATTTATTGAAAGTTGTCTCAGAATATTTCAAAAGAAACAAGTCAAAATGGAGAAAGAAAAATGCCAATATGTTAAACACAATCATAAGAATAAACCTGTGAATTGTTACTGCAGCTTCTTGTTTTTGTTTGTTTCTGTAGAAAAAATGCTGGTAATACAAAAAAAAAAAGAAAACAATGAAACAAAATACGGTGTTTAAGGAATTGGACAACATCTCAGTAAAACCAAAATTACAACTTTTTTTTTTTACACCAAGATTGTCAACTTTGTGGCTTCTAAAAATTACTATGCAATCAAAAAGATGGAAGTAAAATTAAATATTCAGCGGCTCATTCCTTGAGGAATAATGGTGATGGAACAGTCTGGGAAGTTGCTTTCTATATTTAATGACTTTTCTAACAAAGCCAAAAAAAGCTTGATGGTTTTACGGTTTCATTTAACAAAATAGACACATGAAACAGGATGTTTCTTTGTGCAGTGGTTTAGTTAATACTTCATATTACCCTAACAACTTAAGTGTTATTCTATGAATTTCATGCAAAGCAGTTCTACATGTTTAAACCCTCCCCTCATTCACACATTAGCTGAAAAGATTGACATAGTAATAAACTGATGTTAATTAGATGCACTTTGAAATTCTCCATTCTGCTCCTCTTCATGCCCTAGTGGAGCTGGTGGCTTGTTAAATCATTTGCTGCTCTTGGGTGATCTTCTTTTGAATTGTGGTCGTACCCTCCAGGCACAATTTATTTTTATTTCACAAAAATTTTACCAGCAAATTTTACATTAGTTCAAGAGAATTATAAATCATTATTACGCAGGCAGACACTTCAAACATTTTAAGGGCTTTCTGCTTGATGAGGCATCAAAGGAGATGCTCACATTGATGACTGTTACACTGACAAATATCTGTTCATTAACACACTGAAGTTGGACCCATCATGTTCTGTACATGATCCACAGAATTATATCTGCGGAACATGTGTTTACAAGTTTTTGTTCTGGTAAAGGTTCTGCGGTAGTTTCACTGACACTGTACAATCACTTTGGTTATTTTATTTGAATTTCCTTTTTTTTTTTTATCAAAAAATGGTTTTCTGTAAGTTCTTAAATCCTTACATTTTTTTAATTTTAAGAATTAGGACACATTTCTGCAAATCCTTAAGTTAAGTTTTCTAAGCTTTTGCAGAATAGTATCATCACAAAAGTAAGATTTCTATTAAAAAGTAGCACTTTCCAAAATTAACTTTGAGTTAATTTTATTTGTAATGTCAGGAAACCTTATAGTTTACATGGATATCTAGAGAGAAACTTTTTTATTTAAGGCAATTACTGAGTGAGAGACAAAGATTATGCAATCCAATGATGTGTTCATTCACAACCACTCCTCCTGTTTGCTGATTGGCCTGATTAAAATTCTACCGGAGAAATCTTACGGGAGAAATCCCAGATGGAGCAGTGAAGGGAAACTAGAATTGAGCGGAACTGTGTAGGAAGGACCAGTTTAAGTAACCCCTAAACACTGGAAGATGTTTCATCCATCTATTTTCTGTACACGTTTATTCCTTTCAGGGTCACGTGGGTCACTGGTGCCCAGATCCAGCAGTCACAGTGCGAGGGGCGGGGTACACCCTGGACAGGTCACAAGTCCATCACAGGGAAGATGTTTCATCTTATCCTGAAACTCTTTATAGGTCCACTATGAATGAGACAGACTCTGCCTATAATTATGATTTTTGATGAGATTTTCCTTGAGATTATGAGTTATCTATTCTGTCATGTTGAGATAGTAAAACAATTTTATTCTATCTGGAGTAAAAGGTATGTTTTTGTTATTATAGTATATAATTACACATTTTCTCAAGAAAACAAACCGGGTTTTGCTGTGATTAAATATATTTTTTGTGTAAAATGTTTACCTGGTTAGCATTGCTGTCATTTTGGAACAAAAGATCATGGTTACTTTGCTAAATCAATAAAAAGCTCTTTTCTAAATCACGGATTTGACATAACTTTTTGTTATCACAAGAAAACTTTTCAACTTTTCTAGATAACAAAAATCTAAATATATATATTTCCCTTTAAAACCTTTTTTGAAAAGCATGTGTAGAATTCACACATGAAAAAGATAGTATATTGAGTAGAATATAAATTGTAAATTAGATTCAGAAAATTTGAGTCAGCAAACAAGAAGCTCTGTTATTATTCACCCCATCGCTGCACAATTAGTTCTCCAAACTGCTGATTGGAGTTTGACTCTGAGAACTAAGTTCACAAGTTTCATTATTCTCATCTAATTAGATAATAATATTCAACACACACTGAATCAGTGTGTGTGCATGATTCAAAAGTGGTTACACATTATGCTATGGGCAAAGGTTCAGCACTGCCCATGGCATGACCAGTGAAACAGAAAGAAATCTTAGTATCAATTATACTAGCATGATTAGTGTGGCTTTGTCTCACAGTCCCCACGGAGCTACGGAATAAAGGCAGCAAGTTCAATTACCCTCCACCCAGAGGTGGCAAAGCCTTTTGATTTGCCCTGCCTTTTAAATATCAACCGTAATTCTAATATATCTCATTATGTAGCACTACCTCTGTACTGGCCAGCAAATCTTCTCTGTGAAAGATCACAGGAGTGTCCTGAATACTGAGACTTAAGGCCCTGTGTGCAATCAAAATGAATTCAAATGCATCTGCCCTGGAACACACATCCATTTAAACTCCAGGCTTGTGATAACTCTTAGAATAAAGAAAGTCTTACTAATTAAAACCAGCATTCAGTTGACCATTACCAGAATAAAAAAAAGGAGCTTTAACTGTAAAATACTGCATGGGAAGGCTTTATAGAAAGATGACAATGTGTGTGTATTGTACATAAATCAAAGAGAGCAAAAAAAAAAACTTATATCATGTCAAAAATGTCTTTGTTTCAAGCCATTTACTGAGACAAAAAAGAGAAGACAGAAAAAAGCAAGATAGCCAACTGCATATGGCTTGGAAAAAGATTAAATCATAAACACGAGAGAGGAGATTCACATTTGCGTAAACTGTGGTCATTCCTAATTATAATGTTCAGAACACATAAAAAGGGAACAAGGGAACTGAGGTCATACTGAAAAATATTGGTTCATCAGTTTATTGGTTTTGCTGTTAAGTGCAGTGCATTTGGCAGTTACGATCGCTGTGGTTTTGTGCTAAGAAGTATAGAAAAACAGATGTTTGAAGAGGGGAAAAAAAACTGACCCATTTTTTTTTCAAATGTTACTCTGTACTGGAAAAAAAATAAGAAATGAATTCAGTCCAACTGTGATGATGATTTAGATAATCCTTCTATATTATTTAAACTGTCAAAAAAAATGTATTGTTGAAAAAGAATAGATACATCTTGAAATAATTTCAAAATATATTCAAATTTTGCCACAATTTTATAGTAAAAAACCTCTGTTTTATAGTGTCACAATGACAGTAGTGATCTGTTCTGTGATTTTATTGAAACGTTGGTGGGCCGTCACATAAAATGGGGGCTGAACACAACGTTGAGAGTTTCGGTTTGAGACTTTTTATTATTCAAACCATCCATCAAACCTGCAAACCTGCCTGCCAAACACCCAGAATCCTGAGTGGGCAGCTGCCTCAGGTCACACTTTCAGTCCACACCTTCACAGGTGCAGTCAGTGAAGCCAGTCAACTGAGCTGAGCTGCTGCAGTTCTACTGCTTGGATTAATACACACATAAAATTGAAATTCATCTGGTCCCATTTTGTTGAAGAAAAAAAGTGCATCCTCTAAACAATGCAAAACTTAAAAGCGTATTAATCTTGGGTTTGGGTTAATATTGGGTCCAAGTTTAAGCTCAAATTAATTGTCTATTTAATCAAGTCATAGATTCAATACACTTCATTTCAGCTGAGCATATTAAAGATTGTATTTAAGGAAAAGGTAAGGAGAGACTTTGAAACAGGGCATTGATGCTTGGGTTGGAAGCGTAGGAACTCTGAGAGACAGGCTACTTAAATGTGCTACTTCACTTTGCATTAAAGTGTACAATATCAGGCACAGAGAGCCAAAGTAAGGCCAAATTTCAGCAAATGCTGGTCAGGCCGTGAGCGATGGATCACTTACCTAAAGAAATCAAAGTGGCAAAAAGATCTGATCTGGAGCAGAGCCCAGAAAGAGAAGTGTGAAACCTGGAGATAGAGAGACGCTCATTGAGGAAATCTATTACCACTGGTGAAGCCAAGAAGCATGAAAGGAGCTGTCTTGTTAAATTGGCTGCCTGATAAAGTAGGTCTTTGGCCGGGGAGCCACTCATAGTCATCACTTGTGACACCAGACAGAAAGAAAAAAGGGAGGAATTTCTTGATACACTAAAATGTTGAGTCACTAAAGTCCACCCTCTGTGTTTCAGTTGGAAAAAAAATCTAAAACTGCCAGATAAAAGCAGAAAGGGATTTATTATTTCACTTTTTACTTCAAAATAAAATGAACGTTTGTCCTATTCAGTCTTAAGGAACTGATGAATGAACCATGCATTTGATATGAGGTCAGGTCGCAGAAGCAACAGATTTAGGAGGGAAACCCAGTCATCTCACTCCCAGTGATCCTTTCCTCCTGTTCCCAAACATCATTTAACACTTACAGGTCTGATCACCAAAATATTGGAACAAATTGTTACAGCAAGTTTAATAGTTTGTGTGATTTTTGTTTTGTTATTTTAGAGAAGAGAGAATCCCAGTCCCAATTTGTGGGCACTTTCTCACGAAGCAGACTAAAGCGGCTCACAAAAACCCGAAAATGAAGGATGCATCTGAGTGTCTGTGGTCCTGTGTCCAAATTCATGGACCAAAGATTTTGTTTTGAAGTGTCAGTTTAGCAACTTAGCTGATGAAATGTATGCTGCAACGAGGTGCTAAATAAAACGCAAGTACAAGTACTGATACTGGGGCTAAACCCAAATTATTCATGTTTTTTTTTATTTATTTATGTGTAAAGTTTGTAATTGTGAAGTTGTTCCTCCAGTAAAAAGGCATGTGAATATGTCCCAACATATTTCAAGTTTGAAGGCACGTTATAGAAAACTTATGGCTTACATAAAAGGGGTAGTGCGTGGTCACACAAACATACATCATCCAAAAACTGGACCGTCCGTCTCATTTCACAGCCGTTTTATGCAGCCTATCGGGACCGGGAGGGGCGTGGCCTCTGCTCCGTGAGCTGCAGTATATGGGCTGCAGCCGTTGAATCGGGGAAACAGCTTTTCTCTTATTTCTGATTAACTGCTTATGGATTTTTTTTTACATGTCTTTAGATTTAATGTCATAGGTCAAAAGTTAGTTTAAAGAACTTCACAAGTTGCGTACTGTAAGAATAATTTAACGTCTGCTGAGCCAGTTGCCACTATAGTAACTTTGTGTCGACCTTCATGATGTCTCCTGTGTACAGTATGAATTTGATTTTGAAAGATTGGTTTTGGCAACGCCTCTGGTGGACCAAGGTGAGTGGCATCAGGTATGTTGAACTTGCAGTCCATGACCACTGACCCTTTAATCGTCTCGGCTCACTTAAGCTGCTGGTGGATCCCCCAGTAGATTTGTTTTTAATGCGCTGTGATTTTTTTTTCTCCTTCCAAGCCACCCTTTTTATCTTCTTCCTGCTGTGTGGCTGAAACCCCACTGAAGCAGGGACAAGCCTCAAATCCCCTGCATCAGGTCAAGTAGGAAAATACAGCTTTATTAAATCCAGAAAACATACAGAATTTACTGGAGTTATAAAATATTTTGATTTATTTGTATGTGTGTGTGTGTGTGT
>JARVGW010000322.1:1191839-1207217 GCA_031762495.1 Anablepsoides rubrolineatus
ACATTTTTACCATCTAAAATAATTCAATTTGTCATATACAGAATAAGCACCAAGTAAGCAATGGTCACATATTCATGTAGTCTAACATACTGTATCTTAGAAATTGTGTTGATATAACTAAAGCTATCTGTTTCCATGGGAAATAAGTCAGCCTCCTCACCAGCTGATAATTCATGTGAAAAGCAGCATCATGATTCAAACGAGGGGAATCCATGCATTAACATGCCAGCTTAACAGTTTTTGCAGAATCCAACTGCAGAAGACAGTTATGTGCAATAAAGAAAACTTTGCATGAGTGCATGTAGTGTGTTGTTTGTGTGATCAATTGTTTTGTGTGCAGGGGCTGGGGTTCGGTGTTGGTGATGCAGGCCTGGATTCTTTCTTTAAGTGTGCAGGATCTGCTTGGCATGCTCTGCGTCTCCTTTTTCTCCCCCACTATAGGCTCTGCTGGCTATAGCTTGTGGTGCTCCCGGTGGAGTAAGCTCTTTCCACTAACAAAATGCAAAATACAAAATTAATAAAAACACCCTTTGAAACTGACAAATATGCCTCAGGCAAACTATCGGCCCGCCGGCTGCTTAAAATTTAATCAGTATTTTTTCTTTATTTATTTATTTTCTACAGGCACGCTCATCTTTTTAATAACATGTTGCTGAGACTGTCTGTACACAAAGTTTTCCTCTGTCAAGAATTACATGGGGCCTGTCAGTTTCTGGTCTCTCTCCCTCAGGGGGTCAAAACAAAATAAACTAAACTGATTTTAGAACCTCGGTCTTTGTCTTCCTTTCAACACAATATCTTCCTTTTGTGTTTTTCATTGAGACTTAAAAAAGGTTTGTGGCAACACAAAAAAGTAGAAGTTTGATGATGTTTTCCTGCAGCGTATTGTGCAGTGAGTCCTAAAAAAAAAAAAAAGAAAAAGAAAAAACAGGGGTGACTAAAATGGTGGGATTGTTGATGTTGGAGAGCAACACTCAATTCCCTGACAGCCCCCCAGATACTAATATAATATTCATGCACTCATTTATAATTTAATTATATTAGTTAAGGTTTCACTGAGAGTGATGACAGACCATTAAACCCTCATCTAAGTGTCAATCATAAACTCCAGCAGAATCTGTATCTTGGCAAAAACACAACAAAGAAAAAGTTGAAAGAGAGCAGGAAAATATTAAATGTTAGATTCCACCTCCTGCTGTATTTCTAATTTGCCAAATCCGGAACTTGTTTTGGAACTTTACTTCTGCATAAAACATGAAACTGACACATTTAAGACCCATTGACCTGATTAAATTTTTCAACAGATTTATGTGGAGGTTTAATGTTTTGACTTGTGATATTGTTTTGTTAAAACATATTTATTTTTTAAATGTCATTGAGCCAGTGATTCAGAGTTCTCAGTGTAAAGACTTCTCTAAAAGCTCTACTGCATTTTTTTTCCTTCCAACTTTAACTTTAAATCTTGCTTTAATCACTTGATCTCCTATATTGAAAGTCTGAAATTTTAATTTTATCTGTTTGATTTGTTGTTACCTAAAAGTTATAGATTACACCTAATTTCAGAACAAAAACCAAAGTGATTGATTTTAATGAGGCAAATTATTTATTCACCTGAACTTTCACAAACAAACCTGGTTTCATGATTCCTGCACAGTTTTATAACACCTGGCTCATAATTATCAAGAAACACAATATTAAAGTTAATTCAACCAACATGGTTTACTTAAAGCTTTTCTTCAGGAATTGATCTCCAGTCACTGCCAGACTCACCACTGACTAAATAATATTGACCTTAAGTAATAATTAACTAATCTAATTTTTGCAAAATATAGAAATTGATTCAGTTCAATTTATCTTCAAAACTGTATTCATTCATGGCTGATGCAGTTTCATTGTGCACTCACCTGTTCATTTATCAGTACAATTCAGTTAATTGCATCATCCTTAATGTCCACACAACCTTTGCCAAATACACGCCCCACAGAACAAGTAACCAACTAACTGTATGTCCATTTAAATAACATAAGAGGAAAACATCCATGGGTTCTGTTAATTTTACTATGCTGAATTACTTTTCAGTGAATTGTGTACAAAACAATAAAGAAATGTATCTTCACTGGTATTTAATATGTGTAGGTAATATTCAAATACTGTTTTTGCACAATATGTCAGTTGTTTTAAATTGATATATCCACTTTTTTGTCCTTAAATACATTTTGTTGCATATGGAGCAAATTTGAATTTAGCCTCTGCTGCGTAGATACCTTTATATTCTGTTTGGGTCATAATTTATAATCTGTTCAGTTTTATCTATTCCCTATGACATTTTATTATGTCAAATTATTTGCGATGGAACTGCCATATATGGTCTGGACTTGCCAACTACAGTTTGGTGGTCTTCATTCTCCTCTGGCTCTGGGTCAGTCTCTGGCTCCAACATGTAAGACTGGATGGGCACGTTTTCTGTTGTTGACATCTTTTAATTAGTTTGTGAATAAAACATTTCTGTGCTGCTAGACAAACCCCAAACTGGAATGGACCAATCTGGAAGCTGGAGGGGAATTTGTTTTTAAAGAGACAGCTTCAAAATGAATTGATCTGAGACACATCTCAGAAAAATGTTGAAAGAGGGACTTGTGGAGTTGAGGAAGAATTTTTGTCCCACTATAGACCCCAAAGGAATGATTTAAATGTGAAAAAGGAGAATTTATGTCTCCTTTAAACAATGCAACATGTCAATATTTCTTTTACCTTTTTTTTCCTAATGAACAAAACCAAAGGTATAAACAGAGCGCTCATCACCTGTTATCAGACACTACAATTCATTTAGCAAAGCCATAAAAACTGAAACATGATTGAATTTTACATTAGAATGTATCTTTTTATTGAAGTCTGTAGTGGTTCAAAAGGTTTATTTCTGCTGATTCAAGGACAAGAAAAAAGCTACTTTTAGACAAAAAACAAATAAAAACACGTTTTCCCAATCAGTGGAGAAGTTTCTGTTAGATAATGATGTATTTTTATGTTTGGCTTAAATAAATGTTTTTTTTCCACAGCCCATTTTTTGAATTAGACCTTGAAGATGGCCAGTTTCCAGTTTTTACACATAAGTGGATCGGAATCTGAGATAAATTCCCTTTGACAGGTTTTTCTCCTTGGTGCAAAAAGCTTGCAGTTTTGTGCTGCTTCTTCTTTTCTTAGTTTGTTAGTTATTAATTGAGATCATGAGAGCTTACGCTTTCAGGAGGACTGCTTCTGACAAGAAATGCTTGAACTTCTTTGCCATAAATATTAACACGCAATATATTATGCATATTATTCTTTAAATACCACATAAATGTGTTTTTGTGCCTAAATCTTAATTTTGCATATGCTTTTAAGTAACACACATTAAATAATAATTGCCATTAAATTGATGGCAGAGACAGCACTGGTTCTGTCAATCAAATTTGTGCAAACCCCCTCTGACACTTTTCTGTCTCTCATCACTTCCAGCTGCCAAACCATCATTGTTCACGCCGGCGTCTCAGAGTTCAGCAGAATCAGCACATGCTGTCCTCTCCAGCACTTTCACGTTCATAAACTTATCATAGGTCATTAAATGTACTGTAGATTTCTTTAACCAAGAGAGAGGAATTAATCCAAAGGTTCTGCATAATTAACTGTGTTGCTTACGTGTGGAGAGAGGCAACAAGAAGACTACAAGAAAAATGTCCCTTCATGTTGTTTTTTTACTAGATTTATTCAGATGTAGAAAGCTACAATTTTAAACGTCATAGATATTTAAAATTGTCCAAAATAAAATCAAGGTTGGAAATCCCACTATATTATCTGTCTAAAGTCCTCTTCACAAAGGCTGATGACCCAGTGCACTTCATGGTTAATATTTACAAAAATACATTTTTCCAGATATTTTTCATACCCCTGACATTCTCCTGTTCCCTCACCATATTCTGCACATTACATTTTCATTCTAATATCCACTATTGCCCAAAGCCCAGCTCTGGCACAGCTGTAGATGTAAAATTATATTTTGTTACAACTGAATGCAAAACCAAAAACATTACATATTTTAGAGATGAAAAGGATATTATGACTCCTTGCTAAACTGCAGGTATTCAGTTATTTTGTTCCAGGGTTTGTGCATGTTCTGATCACAAACAATTCCTTGAAGCCTATTGGCTCATGAGACCAAATGTGAACAAATCATGAGCCACAGAGCCATGTCCCTTGTTTCACATTTTACTTTCACCACAACTTCATTTCAGGCATCGTAGGTGGAGTATAGGTGCTGTTTAAAACAAAGTGGAGCATGTATTGTTGGGAAAAAACTTAATGTGTCACTACAATGTGCCAGTGGGGAAAAAAGAAAGAAATAATATATATTTTTCTTTTTTTTTTATAAAATATTTGATTTTTTAAAAATTGCACAAACACTGCAAAGACACATTTTGGCTGATTTCTTTAATTAACATTATTAACATTATCAACAAGATTATGAAAGTGTTGCTTACATCAATGGTAAACTTTACACTTATGATTAAATGCAACAAAATAAATAAATTTTAAAGTGAAAAATGTTAATACATGTCCTCCCCCTGAGCTGTTGGCTTTAAGTAACTGAGCAAATTAGTTGCGCAGCACAGTAATAATGTCTGAAAATAAGCAGCTTTAAAGTCAACTAAACTACATCTCCCTTAATGCATGTCAGACTTCCTGACTTCTCTGTCAGGAAGTGGAGAGAGTTCAGAATTCAAGATGGCAGCTACTCATCACAACTCATCAGTGAGTAAAACTCTCTTAGTTTTACTTAATATTATTTCTGTATTATTGATTTCAGATTTAATCAGTTGTACACTCAGTACTTTTGCAGTGTTTATAAGAGGACGTGTTAAAACACTGTTTTAGTCAAAGTTAAACATGAAACGTCAAAGTTATTTAGAACTGGTCCTTTGAGGGCCACTGTAACGCTCATGTGGCACTCGATGAAAATAAGTTTGACACCCCTGAACTAGATAGTCCAAATTTCAAGTCTGAGTCACAGTGATGGAGCATGACATTTGTTTTTAGTTCAGCTGTACAATGGCAACCAAAAACACAAAAGGGAGGAAAATGCCACCAAACAAAGTTTCCATCTCATTTCATAAAAACTAATCATGTCTCAATTAGGAGGGAGGATGGAAGCTGCCCCTCCCGGCTCTGTTCTCCTTCACTTGAATAGATCCATGGAAGTAGTATTTCAAGGGACAGTGCCTTTGATGTGAGCAATTTATAAGGCTAATTATACAAACAAGATAATAACAATGAAGTCTACAAGCTGCCTGTTTACCCTCCCTGTGTTTACACCACAGACAGCTCCTTGAGCCATACGAGAGTGCACGTTGGTGCGCACTCACGCAGACACTTGATAACATTTGTTAAGACAGCTAGGGTAATTCTCAGTTGTTCGTCGTCCCGATCATAATAACAACAAACAATAAGAAATGCCTCACATCAAAGAGGGAAATAATTATGTATTAAAAATCCTTTAAAGTTTTGAGAAAGAGGCAAAAGACTGCAGATGCTCTGGCTTCCTCCTCAAGTTAATTGAAAGCTCTGCTGTTTGAGTTTTCTGCATAGCTGCAGGACAATACTTGTATTATCATGTGAGCCCCTTGCTCTTGGGTATCAAATCTTGTTGTTTGCATATTTATTGTATATTTGTGTATTCATGCGCTGCATGTATCTTATCACCTAAATTGGCTCATGCGTCATTATTTCCTGTGTGGGCGGTTGATTGTGTTGTGGCAGTTTCAAAACCAGATCTCCTGAAAAGTCTCTTTTTTTTTTTTTGCTTTCACTGAGGATTGGGTTTTAAAGGATGTGAGATAACAAGCTTCTTTCACTTACGTTTGTACCAAATCACATAGATTCCCACAATACAAAACCTTAGATGTTCTTCAAAAAAAAAAAGAAGTCTGGACAACGGTTGTAAATTTTTTATTTGAAACATGGATTCTTTTTATTTTTACCTGTTTGACTGAAAAAGAATAGATATGACTGTACGCATGTAGCTTTCATCATGCAAGCCTTAACTATTAGGCGTGCCTTATCACCAGATGCATTAGAGGCACTATAAATTTGGAATCACGGTGCTCTTCAGGTTCAAATAATGAGCATTTAATTATTGACAGGAGATGAATATTTAACAAAAAGACTGGTCGTACAGTTGGTTGGTCTCAGATGGAGTAGTATTAAACAGGACATAAGGTCTCCGTGACCCAGAAACCCTCCACAGAACTGAATAAGTCTCAACTATTGCTAGTTTAGATGGTCAATCCAAGGGAACATACAACTGTGAGGGTCCTCTTGGTGTGAAGTTCATTCACCTAAAGCATAGCATTACAAGAAAAGACATTAAAAAGACAAAAAGCTGTGCATCAAATGTGTCTTTAGAATAAACCTTAAATTGTGTGGTACGTTGAAATATAAGTTAGTTCAAGTGGCTGTAGAGAAGATACTCAATTAGCTAATAAATGTTTTTTTAAGTAAATTAGAATGCCATTTTTATGTTTGGTAATAGTGTTTTTCTGCTATAAGCAGCTGAAAGACAAAAAGCACAGTCTAAATACTTTGTTACAAATGACTTCCTTTGAATTTGCAACTCTTCTCTGAGCTTTATCTGCGATGGTTAATTCATCTTAAAGCGAGCTGTCTGCAATATGTCTGACAGCTGAGGAAATGTCATTACAGGCCATAATGAAGAATGAAATCAGTTATACCGTCACCACACGCCCCAAAAATTCAATTAGCACCTCTGAAGGTCAGTTCAAATGCTTTCCCCGTGTTTTCATGTGAGCACAATGTTTGGTTGTAAATTTATTTCCACTTTAATTTTGCACGGGGAATCTGGCACAACAAAAGTTGCCCCTGTGTAAAAACATATGCAAAAGAAATGCAATTAGTAATAAAGTACTGCATGTACAACTTGTGAATAGACGTGGAAAAAGCAGTGAGTTAACAAAGGCAACTGATAAGACATTGAGATTGAAATGAGGTGTGGAGAAAAGGCTTTTTATCATCCAATGCCATACCTTCACACAATGTACAATTAGAGCGCATACTCTGGAGTGAGACACAGCCAAAGTGTTGCATCAATTTGCAGATCATTTAGTCTTTTCACTTGCATTCGTCCTCTGTTAAAACAGCAGGAATCAAAAGCTGGATAAAGATGAAAATAGAGCATGACAGGAAAAAAAGTAATGCAAATGACTTTTGTTATTGCGCTGTGATTTTTATTTGAATTGTAAGTGATCATTCTGCCTTTTAGTTACAGCTGTCAGCCCTCATTAATGTGCATTATAAATTGCATCAAAGTGCATAAGGCTGTGTGTGATTAATTTATACAGCTTTTTACGTAGGCGGAAACTGCAGGTGCCAGGGAGTCTAATGACTTGGTTTGGGTGGCACGGCTACACTTGCATCCTTTTTTCTCAACACAGTAATGTGTCAGTTCTGGCATATGTCTGTCACAGTAGTCCTGCCTCTCAGGACCTGAGGATGACAATTATACGCCTAAACCCATCAACTCACACAGGCTTCAAATTCACGGTGTAAAAAAAAAAAAACATCCCCTTTTTCCATAATGATAATCCGTTATGCTCTGGTTGGATTCAAGAAGTGATTTTAACCTCATGTCATTTTCAATCAACGTATTTAGCCACAATAAGTATAAAGAATCAGGCTTGAAAATGGCCTTTTATTACATGATACGTTTACAGTAATACTGTTCACTGTTTTCTAATTTTAAACAGAATGTGATTTTTATTATAAAGTAATTGCTAAGGTTGGAAAAATACACAAATGCATGCAATTAGCACATATTCCTAAATAATGCATCGATTAGTATTTAAGTGTTTGCTTGATCAGCAGGATTTCAAAAAGCTGAAAAATTATACACTTTATTATTTTAGACAGAAGAAAATGTGTTATAGAAAAAAATAACCAATGCATCGCACATCAGTGTGTTTGCATGTGTGCATGTTTGAATAACGTATCACCACATTGTCCTCCTCACTTTTCACTTGCTTTGAATTAAAACCCAATTAATGGAAGTAAAATGATTCAAATGTGATTTTATCACTCAGTTTTTTACAGTTAATGTTTGGGTTTTTTTACAGTTCATCCTCCTTCTAAGAAGCCAACATTTAATTAACTACTACGTAATCGCCATCTTTTAGGTTTAAAAACATCTATTTCAGTATTTCCATACGTACTCAATATTTCAGATTTTATCTCGCTAATAAACTTGTGAGGAAGCATTTTAGAGACTTGAAGCATAAAATGTTTTCAGTGAAATATCAGCACCGAATGACTGACAGTAAATTAGGCGTGAAACAAAAATGTGGAAAATTAATTAATAACTATTCAGAAACCCTTCCGTCTTATTCTCTGACAGTCTTAAAAGATGAGTGCCACCTTTTTTTTACATCCAGAATTATTGCCTCTAACAGGAAAAAAAATTCAGAAAACAAAAGAAATCAGCAAATGCAGAGCTGTGACGCTTTCAACAGGTATTTAAGGAAAGTTAAAGCTGAAAAAAGCTTTGACGCAATAGAAACGTTTTATGCACAACAATTCATATAACTTAGGGGATGTAATTCAAAGGCTGAACTGTGTGTTTTGTAAATGTTTTTCTTTAATAAATATTTTCCTTTGATTTATCGGTTGTTTCGTGGCAGGCCTGCATGTTGGTGGAAGGGAGAGCTAACGTGGAAAACGCAGCCTCCTGGCTCTAATGAGAAG
The DNA here is from genome assembly GCA_031762495.1 of Anablepsoides rubrolineatus. Lineage (NCBI taxonomy): Eukaryota > Metazoa > Chordata > Actinopteri > Cyprinodontiformes > Rivulidae > Anablepsoides > Anablepsoides rubrolineatus. The sequence goes on from JARVGW010000322.1 coordinate 1,200,624, forward strand.
GTCACAGCTCTCTAATTATCATAGGTGGCTCAGTAGCATTCTTCAAAAGACCCCAGCGGAGCAGCAGTTTCAGACAATATTCTGAAACAGCCATACTCAGGCACATGTGTAAACAAGTACAGACATCAATGGAAAAATTAATTATTAAAGCCTAATTTTAACATTTAAATGCTTCTTGAAAAATGCCCACACAAATACAAAGACATCTTCACAGCGTTTTAAGGCTTTTAAAGTGGTGTTATTTCTGCCATCTATATATGAAAAACACAGCTTAATAATATATTGAGTGATGAAATGTGGTTCAATGGGATATAAAAGATGTTTTTTTATCTCTATTAGAAACTGCGTTCATACATTTAACTCAAGACTATGGAGTAAAAAAAGATAGAAAATGAGCACGGTGTGTCACAAAAGGTAAAACATATTTTATAAGTAGAAATTTAAACAAGATTTTTTTTATTTTTTCTTTAAAACTTACTAATTGGCTGCTGGCAAATAGCCGGTGAATTGAATTTTCATGGAAGTATCCAGAATGTCTCATGAAGTTCACAGAGGCTCTTAGTTTTGTTGCTTGTTGAAGAGACTCACGTGTCACTTGAATGTCAAACATCTTCAAATGACTTTTGTGAGAAACTTCCTCTTAAGATAGTCACGGAGTTGATATGGGTGTTTTGAACGCTTCTTAGTTTTGTCACAGGCTGCATTTTTATATTTGAGAATACACTCAAAAACACATGTAGTGGATTTAAATTAAAAATAATTGTGTAATATGGTTTAACTCGACTAAGTTTAAGTCTGTTTTTTAAGTGTAGATGTGTCAAGTATTGTCAAAGGGCAAGCAGTCCTTAAATCAAACAAACAAAAAACATAAATATGCATTTTTGATTACTGTGACTCCTTTAGTTACTTGTGTTTATTCTCCTTGTTCCATCCTTTCATTTATCCTCAGTTATTTCAGTTCCAGCTCCTCCCTCATCCACTCTCACCTGAGCCTCATTTTCTTTCTCCAAGGTGTCATCCTCGGTTGTTAGGGTGTCTTTGTATACCCTCATTTTGGTTTGTCCAGCATCTAGGAATTGTTTTTTTGTAAGCTGTTCATGGTTTTGTTTTATTGTGTGTTACTCCTGAAATTATTTTTCCAATGGGTTTTGCTGCATTGTCAGCTTTTTGTTTTCCTTTTTTGCAAATGAATTTGTTTTTTACTCTTACTTTTGAGATCTGACTATTTTTTATTTTTTGAGTGGAGTTGAATTCTAACCACCTCTAAACATGATATTTCTATACTTTTTACAATTTCCTATTGGCCATTTCAGTTCATGATCAAATACTTGGAACAACTGAGTGAGATGATGGAAAAAAACTGTGAATTTGTTCTTTATTATTATTATTATTGTTCCCATACAATGATGAAATATGGGAATTGCATTTAACACATCACAAGTGAGAAACAGCCAAGTGGAGCAGCAAGCAGCTATGTAAAGTTGCCCAGGGAGCAGTTGGGTGTTGGGAGTCTTGCTCAAGGACACCACGACACGTGGGAGTCAAACTTGTGACTTTCTGGTCCTAAGTTGGTTGCTCTACCAGTACACCACAGCCACCTGTAAAAAATAGTTTGTTGTTGTTTTAGTTTCTGGGGCATGATAAATGAATGATACGCTGCTTCTTTAATGTTTCTCAGCAATACATAAATATATATTTAAAAAATAAACAGTGCTTAGCTTTACTTAATTCACATAAGTTGTTTTTATTAATAGACTCTCTTTGAATCACTACACATCAGTATGCATCAATATTTTGTCAATGACTGGCTTAGTAATAGTTTGTTCAGAGTGTTTATGAAGAAAATGAAAGAAAATATACCATTTTCATTGCATTTCCTTACTGTTTAGTTCATAACGCATTTATAATGTGAATAAATATAGTATTTTTTATTCCAAAGTTGTCACTGCACCACATCTAATAGGGAGATATTATTAATTTATGATGAACAACAAGCATAAAAAAAACAAAATATATAAAATAAATATTTCGTGTCACATTTGACACCTAACGTGCATTAATCTGAAACAAAAAAGCAAAAGAATTTCACTGAGTTATATAAAGAAACAGCATAAAAAAATCCCTTTTAATGGTTTCTTTCACACAAAAACAGAGCACATAAAGGAGGAGCAGTAAATGAATAGCATATGAACTGTTTTTTGACCACACAGTGGCTCCCCAGTAAATTGCATGGGAATTAATCTAATTAAGAAACCCACAGAGTGACTCAGTGCTGTCACTGACGCTAAAACCCAAAGTCAAGTCTTGAGAAACATGATTTATAATAAGGTTTGAAACTCTGGAAGACACCAGCATCCAATTAAAATGAAAGGGAAATGGGAAATAAATAAGTTAAATGATAAACAGATAATGTGTAAATCATGAGAAAGTTTTGTATTCGAAAATAGTAAAGTTTACTAAAAGTAGCTTCTATAGCAAGCAAAGTTATCTGCTTCAGTAAAGTTCCTCTAGTGTGCTTGGACAGTTCTATCAGTGGCCATTTTTTTTAGAAGACAAGTCATGTATCTTTGTGAACAGCACAAGAACTTCCATTTGACATGTTCTGTATTACACAGGAGGCTGTTTTCAATTTTCTTGCCATCTCAGAAAAATAAAACATACAACTCGTGCTTCAAAAGTACAATCACACTGTAAGACATCACCATCAATTTTCCACTCTACTTCAGTTTGCTTTAACAAGTCCTCGTGGAGAGTACAGTACAGTCGGGAGATAAAACGCTTCTTTTCTTCCTCCGCTTCTGCCTCACTTCTCCTCCTGCCTTATCAATCGACCGCCCATCTTGTGTGCGTGCGACCTCTAATGGATTTCACATGACAAGAGTTCGGGCCCAGACAAGAGCGCGGGGCCCTCGCTAACCTGACAACCATTAGTCTGCAACAAGGGGGAGTAGAAGGGTCTCTCAGTGCCCTGTGACTGATGTGTCGTGCACTGAGCCATCTCCCCTGGGTCAGACGCGGATGTATCCGCTCTGACAAGCGTCTCGCTCCTTTCTCTGCGTCCCGACGAGCCTATTATCATGAGGTCCCGTGAATGTTGTGCATTCTGGGAAGTGGCACATAAAAGAATGATCAGGCAAGGCTTTCAGACAGAAGTTGTTCGCGCAGGAAGGCTCTTTGTTGAACAAAATGGAAACGTAGCATCGAGGGGTGCACTTGTTGCGCGTCCTCACGGAGCCACAAGCACTCGCACTCGGCATTATGTGCCTTATTATTTATGTGGGCCTGTCAGCTAATAATGCATGGCTCCCTCAATGGAGCACTTTCTGCCATCTTTTGAAAAGTCAAGGCAAAAGGGCCCCATAGTTCCTGAGACATCAGGGGTCCTCTTATGAGTCTGTTGTCTTAAGAAGTCATTCTTGTTTAAAGTGATGCAATGCTGCCAAGACTGAAGAGAGGTGTCTTTGTTCACTGATTTACATCTCTCAAATCATTGCACTTAGATCCACTTAGGAAATAAATCTTTTAAGTAACAAAACTTATGACTTATTTAGGCCAACAGAATATATTCTCTCAAGAACACTATCTTAACGACAAATTTACCTTCATTTTTTCAATATTCGCATTGGTAATGGCTATAACCACCGTGATTGCCCTTAAAGGGTTAAGAGTATTGTTCACTTATCATGTGATAGGGACATTTTTTTATGCAAGAGCGAGCCCTGATTAGAGGGTGAGTTTTAATGACAACTAATTAGCCAACCTCTTTAGCCTTGGCATAATGATCAAACGAGCTGTCATCGGGTACCTGATACAATGATCCTCTCACTCTTGATATGATATTTTATTCCTCTGCAATTATGCAGCCCCCACTGCACCACATGTGTTTATTGCCTCAAGCACACATGTCAAATTAAAGAGCAGCTTATGCACCTGATATTTAATTATTGCCTGCTGCACCGCCGTGCACAATGGGAAAATGTCAAAGGCAGCAATCTACAGTACTTCAAGCAGAAATGGGTGCGTTGCGATCGCCAAGTATTCACACGCGTACACAGACAGGACTTCAGAATTAGGACCCTTTTTTTATCACATTTATGCTTTTGTATCTCACTTTGTCACATGAAATAGAACAGAATGCATTTATTTAGTACTTATCAAAGCCGAAAACTTAATGACACATAAAAAAACTGTCTTATAAAAGCATATCACACTATTTTAAACCAGCATTGCAGTTCATAAAGTGCATACATGTCTATAAGGAAAAGGAAATCCTTTACTTTCTTCACAAAGTTTGCCTGAAACATACAAAAATTTCTAAAGTTAGATATATGAGTTGATATATGTGTGCTAAAGCAACAGAGATGTGCACCAACACTTAATTTATCTATACTGTATAAGCAGAATTGAGAACACAGGCACGAACATATTCTGGGGAGAATTAGACTGTCTGAGCATGACTCCATGTGGTTAAGATAAATGTCGTTGGTGGTAAAGGAGAAAAAAAATCTCCAGCTATAAACACTGCATTTCTATGGATAATTCAATTATTTTGCAAACCATAAAAGTTTAATTATTCTTGAATAGTGTTTGAGATAATTTCTGGGTCTTTGTCTTCTTTGCAGTCCCTCGACAGATTTATAGCTCCACAAAATGTGATCCTGATTATTCTGCTGCATCTAGCCCAGTGTTTACCCCATTTTTTACGAACTGAAATAGCTTCTTTATAATTGACTTATTCTTCACATTTATTCAAAGACGATGCTGCGGTCATGCTCTAAGTGTTTAATTTTTTTCCGTTTCCTTCCTCTAAAGGGCCAAGTGCTGTTCTATTGATGAAAAAAGAATGTGTTGGTCTCCTAATTACACACTTCTTGAAAACAGATTGTCATCTTGGCAGTGTTTCATTGCTTATTTCTTTTTTTTTCTCTCTCTCCTCTGTGTAGTGTGCATTCAACACTATCCTGCGTGTCTCCGAATATGCAGTAAAGGACCAAGTCACACTGTTAGACAACAAGAAGGAAATGTTAATGAACAGGCAAGTGTTTCTGGAAATCTTTGATGCTTCTAACTTTTTGTTAAATTACATTTGCTCACATAAACTTTTCCTCTACGTATCAAAAAAACCCTACATACTGGGATCATTTAAGTTCCCTGTGACTGTCACTGATATATACTCGGATGTGGATGGCAACTCAGAATTTGTCTGTTTTATGAAGTGAGTGGTTTTATGAATAAAGTTGATTAATTGCTCCGGCTCTGATCAATTAGTGAGGTGACATCGCTGGAATGATTGACTTAAACGCCCCCTTATGAGTAATTGTCACATGCAATAAATCAGCCTGAAATATGAAGTCCATGTTCAGGTCTTGCCCTGCAAATTTTGTGATTTACAGTATTGGCGACCATGACTTCATTTATATTTATTGTTGGCAGCAGTTCAGGGAAGGTGTAGAAAAAGTGAAACCTCAGAAAGAAGTCTTTGATTTGGTGATGAAACAATTTTTTTTTTTTTTTAAAAAGGGGTAAATTTCAGGACTTTTTCAGCACGGTGGTGCCGGTTTGAAATAGATTATTGGGTTCTGTGACAGTTTCCCACTCTGCTGCACAATAATGACATGAACATTGATGGTCTGGGCGGTGGGGTGACAGACCAGCTTGGCCCTACTATGAGAGGCATCACTTAACAGTGGAGTACACACTGTTTTGACTGGGAGCCTGCTGGCTGGTCCTCCAGCTCCCTGGTGGATGTCGTGTTTTCTGACCACCTGCTCTGCCGTACGGTTTGTGACAAATGTTGATAGATGTTGCAAGTTTAAAGAGATAATTGATAGTTAGGCCAGGAAATCCCCGTATACAAGCCTAATTTACCTGCAGCATGTCTTTCATTTAGTCATTTTAATTTGCTCCAGCCTTTAGCATGTGTGTAAATGAAGGAGTGTGTGTGTTGGTTTATATTCTTAACAGTTTAAACTATGAGAAAAGCAACTATTTCATAGCTTCCATGACACCATTAGTGTCTTCATTTGAAATTCTGTAATTTAATAATAATCCTTGTATAAATATACATGCAGTACAACCACATGGGTTTTGACATAGAAGAATTGAGTGACTAAATCAACATTTTACATTATTATTATCATTATCATTATTATTACTATATTATTATTATTATTAGTAGTAGTAGTAGTAGTCATCTCAAAATCTTTAAAATTATAATTGTAATTGTGTAATGTCATCAGGAAAGCCTTACATTCCATAAAGGGAATGCAGAAGCATCATAGTAGTGATGTAGTAAAGCTCAGGCTACAGATACTTTATACAAATACACCTAATGAGTCTGGTAAATTTAAAGCTATTGAATAAAACCAGATGAAAACAATTATTCAAAATAAAAGAAAATGGTGTTTTAACAATTAAAAAAATGAAGTAAAATAACAAAAGCATTAAAATAGACTGTTTTTTGTTTATTAAGACGTGCTACTTTAAAAATGAAAATGAGTCTTGAATTATGTAACCTGAAAATACTGAACATTTAATGTCTACAGACCGAGTGACTGACTGAGCACATGCCACAGCTTTTATGTATTACCCAGA
>JARVGW010000322.1:1229709-1240133 GCA_031762495.1 Anablepsoides rubrolineatus
ATATCTCTGGATCCATTTATGATATCAGAATAATCTAAGTATCAAAATGTAGCTTTTAAAGCCAGGAATCTGAAAACATGATTAGGTCCAAAATGGACTTAATCCTCACTTTGATGTGATGGGTCACATTTGGTTGATAAGCATTGGTGCCATCTCAAAGAAACAAGTATGTAGTAGCAAAATGTATTATTCTACTATTAGACATTGTAAGTATACACACGCTCACACACACAAGTTTGTATTTCTATTTTTATTAGGACCGTTCATTGACTTCCATTCATTTCCAGTCATTTCTACAGCCTAACCCTGATGACCAACCCTGAAGTTAACCTCACAGCTACACACCTGACCCTAAAACTAACCTAAACTCAATTCACACCTTAGTTCTAAACTGAACCCCCAACTCAAAAATAGAGTTCCACCATATTTGGATTGGTCTCTAATCCCCATTAGGACTACGGTCTTGACAAGGTAGGTTTGTATACCAGAAATGGTCCTAAAAAGGTAACAAAAACAAGTACACACACACACTCAAACACACATACACACCTTTGTAACAACTAAGGCAAAAAATTGTTCTTAGTAACCATTTTTGAACGTAATAATTCAGAGACCCCACCTTGATGTTTCGGGACCCCAGTATGGGTCCTGACACCAACATTTAGAACCACACTGTGTTAGAGTATATAGTGAGTCCATACCATGTATCTGGTCCTGTTTTTATGTAGAACCGTGGCGCCTCCGCCTGCCGAATGCCTGGGCACCAACATTGGTGGGAACATAGTTGTTGTACCCCAGACCGCCTGACCGACTCAAATAGTCGGCCAAGCGGTGGGTCACACAGGTGGCTGTGTTACACGCCCGCTTTTGTGCTGTTGAGTTGCTTGTAAGAATAAAAAAAAAGAGGTAAATAATTAGCATGTTTAGGGTAAGGACGGGATGAATACTGTATAAGCAACAGTATATAAGACCTGTGGTGTTCAGTTATAGTTTTCATGAAACATGGGGAAATAAGCAGCTTTTAAAGTTAAAAATAAATTATTTTAAGAAAACAGACAAGATTTTTGCAGTTTGATTTTATTATTATTATTATTATTATTAGGCAATTTCATTGCCGTATTTTGTAGCTGATTCTTTGGTTCTTATATCTACAAGCAGAAGATAAAATAAGACTCTTGATTATATTTTTCATTTTTATGCTTTGTGTTTTATTTCAAAGTTAAGACATGCACAGCCATGACCCGCATGCAGTTCGGAGTGAAGCCACAGGCAGGTTAACAGGCGAACATTAACTCATAGACAGAACAAATGGAATTAATCTCAAAGCTTGAGGCTGTATGAGTTTCTGTAGTTTTCGAATAACTCGGAGAGACTTCTCTTCCTGCCGGGGGTCCCTGCTCCCACATTAGTGCGATGATGAGTTTGGAGTTTGTGAAAATCTTGGGAGAGTTTGCCCAACACACACGTGCTTAAGCCAGTGCAGCGCTTAGACACGGGTCTATCCGAGCTGTTAGAGATGAGAGAAACATGCAAAAAATAAAAAATAAAAAAAAAATCTTACAGTACAGTAACATGCAAATATGTAATAATATTCACATGCATGTTTGTTGTTGTTTGTTCCTGAAGTGTCATGCATTTGTAGAAAAGCTCTTTTTGAAATGTCAAAGGCATGCTTGCAACTCTAAGGGGTGTATGCAGGCAGCATGTTGTCCAGTTCAGCTGCATTTTCATGCTGTTCAATAGTTTCAGTCTGTCATGCATGTTCCTTTTTGATTGACAAGTTCTCTCTGTTACTTTAAATTGAAGCAAGCAATCATTCAGGTGATGAAAAAGTGTGATGAGTTGATGGTTAAATCAATGCATGAATGAATAAAGGTTCTAACAGAGAACAAACATGTCATGATTGTAACTGTTTAATTTTTTACAATTAATTAAGACCAAGCTGGAGCTGTTGGGTTTGTTAACAATCATGTTTTATGCTTAATAAGAGAGACAGAAAGGATTCAAATGAAAGAAGTGATAAAGCCATACCTCTCCTCTTCCGCTGCTTGTTGGGCCGTTTCATCAGAGGTTATCTGCATGAACTCCTTGATAGCTCTGAGTAACGTCTCAGTGTCCTTGTTCAATAGTGTGACCCCATCTATGCTCTCCTTACTAAACAGGAACATAAACATTTATTTTGGATATGATTTAATGCTGCTTACATTGGTTTAAAAACATGCATCTTATCATCATAAGAACAATAAGCAAATTAAACAATAGAGTTTGTTATATTATGAAATGTATTCAATTTATTTTTACTGGAGTTTTTCAATTAATTCAGAATCCCATCGATTTGAAAAACTTTGAGAGAGAACAAAATATAAAAGCTCCTAACTCAACAATGACGCTTTTATTTATTTTTTCCTCCCCATAAATATCTCAAGTTCTTGATGGAAGAATGTTCAAACTCTCACCTGGAGGAAGCAGCCGCTGAGATTTTTGTTGGACAAAAAATCAGAGCAAAAGCAAGGAGTGTGGTGAGTTTCAGCAGCATGATCACGGGTCTCTGTGGAGAGCAGAAAACACCAAACAATTTAACTAAAGACTTTCAAATTCAGTTAGAAAACATGTCACATCAACGTGTCTGTGTTTATTCCTTCTTTCACTCTCTCATTCAGTTGGTCAACCTTAAAGAAGAGTTATTAGAGATGAACAGATGCTGTGGGTTTCATCAGCAGTTTGAATTAACAACGGTCATTTTTAGATAGAAAAGAAGGTTAAAACCAGCTGAACTACCTTTCTAATCTCATGCACTCTAAAATACAGCTTGCTTCTTCAAAACCCACATTTTTGTATTTAACATTTTACACCAAGACAACTGAAATTTGTAAGAAAAAATAAATAAAGGCAATCATTTTGCTTTACTGACCTTAGGATAAAAGATCTGCTAATGAAGATGATGAGCTGACTGTGGATCTGCTGAGCTCTCTCACAGCACATGGTTTTATATATGTTCCCCGAGGATTTCTGAACTAACTGATGAACACATGATTGGACTCTATTGGTCAGTGCAAGGCTTCACCTCAAACTGCAAACCAATCAGAAGCCCCGTGTAATTGATGGGAAGTCAATGGCAAAGCTTCGATGCAGATTTTATTGTTTGGTGGCCATGAATGTGCTTAATTCACAACAAGCTGTGTTTGAACCAAACAGTGGTATTAGTAAGTAAGTAAGTAAGTAAACTTTATTTCTATAGCACCTTTCACAGATTATTAATAGTGAAGGCTTATAAAGCATTCACACTTTCTAACTATTTACATATCAAAGCATTCAGTTCTGTCAGAACATTCCAGTCAGAACTTTTAGCACTTCAGTACTAAAAGTACTTTTATTGAAAATGAATGGAGCTGTTGTCAACATCCTTAAAACACTTCACAAGTCTTTACTCTCTTTAGACTTTAATTCAGCTGATTTTAGAGTTTTTTTCTGCTTTTTAGCTCATTCTAACCTTTACTGCTATTCTTCTAATATTACAGTTTTTTGAGCTGTTTTCTGCTGTTGTAACTTTTTATGCTTCTTTTGACTGCTTTCTGCTCATTTAAGCTGTTTATTGTGTTTTTGGCCATTTTTTTAGCAAATTTTAGTTTTTTTATTTACCTTTTTGTGATAATTACAGCTTCTTTCAGCCTAATTTAGCAAGCATGTGTTCTTTCTGTTTGTGATCATTTCATTTATTTCAGCTAGTTTTAGTTTTTTGCTAGTTTCAGCTTTTTTAGCTATTTAGCAGGTTTTCAGAAACATTTACACTGCATTTTGGCAGGAAATGCAAATTCTCTAGTTGTAATAAAGCCAATTATTAGATGTATTTATTTACACAACAATTTAAATCACAACAGTAACATTGATCTCTAGAAATACATTTTCAACCACCATGCTCAAATCACAGCACTGAGTGTATAACCCTATTAAAGTCCACTGAGCAATTAAAAACTGATTAATCATTAAATCTGAGGGCAACTTCTGGGTTGCATTATTTTGTTAGACCTTGTTTTTTAAATAGCATAACTGGGAGATGCTCCATCATTAAAGTAAATCTTTCATTTCTCGGTGTCCTCCAGTTCCTTTAAGAAACTCACTGGACTGCTGCTTTCTTCTAATTCCCTTCATGTAACAATATTGGTTGTTGTATCGTAAAGCCTCCTGCCTCCCATTTAGTTGCTGCTTCACACTGAAACTCATTAAGTAGATGAGCTTTTTAGTGCTATTGAGCAGACCAGCAGGCCACATACACGAAGCACTAAGTTAACCTTTAGAGAAAGCGATTTCACGCAGAATTATTCATAATTGTTTTGTTATTATCTGAGCACCCAGACATTAAATTTTCAATTGTCTTTGAAGTAATCACTCATTCCTATTTGCAAATAGAGTGGAGCTTTTGTTCATTTTCAAAGACAGAAGTGATAGACACTAGCAAATCTTGAGTTCAGTTCTCTAAGGATCTTCAAACAAGCCTTATTTTAGCTCAAAAGCTCTTCATAAGATCAATGACCAGTTGACAAAATGCACTTAAGTGTTACATGAGCTGTACATAACAATCATACTGACTGTTGCTTGTTAATTAACAAGTTGTGAATTACAATTTATTTATTTAAATGTAAAAAAAAAGATACTCTTTGTCATCAAATACACTAAAAGAATAAAACACATATCTTTAAAAAAATAAAAATAATTGAAAAGTAAAAATACTTCAGTTAGTGTGTGAATGTGTGTGTAAATGTGTGTAAAGCGCTTTGGGGTCCAGAGGGACTTGATAAAGTGCTATATAAGTTCAATCCATTTACCATTTATTTTGAACTTCGACCTGTTTCTACTCAGAACCAAATACTTTATAAAAAGTTACTAATGTCAGAAGTACACACATGTATTGTACACAAATCTAACGTCACTCTGAAGTTCTGTATCATTACTGTCTGCACTGACCCAGGATGCCGGTTGATGCAGAGAAAGGAAACTCCAAAGGGAAAAGTGAATTGACAAGACAGCAATTAGCTGTTTGCATTTCTAAAAGTTGGGCACGAATTGGCCCGGAAAATTAATTACAACACAGGAGAGCAGCGCTGACAGCGTCATGCTCAGCGCAGCGCCCGTCAGCACCAGCCTCGGCTCACTTATTGACAATGTGATGAAACAACAGCAAACTTTGGAGCTTGGCAAAAAAAAAAAAAACAATAATCAAAAGTTCCTTTTAAAGGTATCATATTTAGACACTGTTTCAATATTTGAATGGGCAGCTTCAAAACTGAAAAAAAAAAAAAAAATAGTGTATCAACAAAGTCTGTAATAGACTTGAGGGGTGTCTCCTGTCTCTCGCCTGTTGACTGCTGTAAATAACCCCTCCTGACCCTGAACAGGGTTAAGTAGGCAGAAAAAAACAGATGAATAGACTTTAAGGAAAAATTGACTCTTTAGTTTTAACTTAAAATGTGAATAGAGGACAATAGGATTAACTCCAACTCAAGTATGAAAACTCAAAAAAGGACTAGACTGAGAAAAGAAAAATGTTGTTGTTTGGCAAAAAATATCACCTCCGTTTATACTAAGCTCAGTGTTTTTATGACTCAGTGAACTGAAAGGCTATAAGTTCCAAGTCAGAAAACATATTCAGAATGCCTCTTGATGTTAGAAACCTGGAAAGTCAGTCACCTTTAAAATCCAACATCAATGACTTGTTCATAAACAACAGTGACAGAAGTCGTTTAGTAGCTCATAAGTTCTGTTAAACCTTCATTAGGAGACATACTGTAGGTCTGTAAAGTACTTGGAAAAAAATAATTAAGTAAAAGTAAAAATACCTTAACAGAAAATGACTTTGGTAAAGTACATTTCACTGATGAGAAAAGTACTTAAGTCAAAAAACTGTTCACAAAAATTGAAAAAGTAAAAAAAATAAAAAAATTCAACACTTCATTTTTTAAAGTACATAAACAGTTCCTTTCATGGTGAGTTTGGACAAATTTAATTCTGTAACGAGTAACGAGGTGTTACATTTTAAAGTAAAAACATATAAGTATCATGTTTAGGTTTTAAATGCAACAAAATAAAAGTAAAATTAACGATTTGAAAAAATACTTGGTAAAATTACACATCCTCAAAAAAGTTTACTTAAGCACTGTAACAAAATAAATGTATTACTATAAACCACTGCATAGAGTGTTTCACAACCAAAAATGCAGAAAAATACATGTTTATGGCTTGAATTGCTGAAAGTAGTGGTCACTGAACACCACAACTACTGATTTATTACAGTAACTTGCTACTGGAAGGTGGTTAGTTTGTGTGATAACAAGTCTTACTGTTCAAGATGAACTAAAAGGGGCAAAATCCATTGGCATCTTTACAAAAACGACTTAATGGTAAATGAAATTGCATAAGAATATGTCTTCAGAGAAACTGACATTTCTTTGACATCTTTAAACTGTTGCAGAAAAATGATACTGGATCAGAATTGCCAACCACAGAAGGATGTTTAAAGAACAAATTGTGTAATTTACACTGATCAACTTCAAATGATGTATAAGCTGCAGCTGCTCGCTCTTACACAGCTTACTAAACCTAACATTTAAACACCTGCCCAGTAGTTGCAGAGGGATTACAGGACCTCTTGATGTTCCTGCCACAGGTCATTAGGTTCCTAGAAAAAGAGAGGCTCTGGACTGCATTAGTATTTACAGAGAAGGTCCGTAATGAGATTTTCTCCATTCTCATGACAGTTCCAGTCATCTGAATGGAAACAAATTCCCTGTAGACACACTGTAGTCAAGGGATCCACCCAATAAGACATGCTTTCTAGCTGGACTCATGGCGTCAGAGCAGGTTCAGTCTAAAGGAGGGTTTGTGATGGAGGAGCCGAGCTCACCACTGTTTCAGACTGCAACACAACTCAACCAGTAAATTATGGCAATATCAATGTTGTTTTAAAAGCTTGATATTTAAAAGCTCCTCACACGAAGCACAGTTCATAAAATGTGCAAAATGGTCAAACTAGACCTTCACTACACCATCAAGCTGTGGTTCTGGCTTACCCTTTTACTCATCAATCGCTCTGTGACTGCACTGAAAAAAATAATTTGTAAGATTTACTAGATAAAATCTTCAATTTTCAAGTACATTTTACTGTTGTAATTTCAGGCATGATTTACTTGTCAATATTAGGTCAAATGTACTTACCACCACGATTACCAGTCATGAAATTACTGAGTAATTGTTACTCAATTAATCTTAGATTATATTTATGGAAATAAATTAAGTAAAGTAAATAAAATACTGTCATATATGCAATATTTTATTTACTTCATTTTAATAACAAATTCTCTGCATTTTTCCCATTGCACATGAAGCCCCTGGGAGCCAGCTGTGGGGTTGAGGGCCTACCCAGTGTTGGACAAATGTTCTTGGCCTGGAGAGTTGAACCTCTGCCCCACCACTTATCCATGAAAAAACATTTTTTGCAAGATTTACTAGATATTTTTAATGCACTTTTAAAGTATATTTTCCTGCTGTAATATCAGGTACAATTTACTGAAATAATTTACTGAGTAATTATTACTCAGTTCATTTTAAAGTCATAAAAATGGTAACCTTTATTCACAGCTCAAGGGTGTAACAGCAGCAGGTTGACTCCAACCCTTTGATTTTCCCATTATTTCCTAAATCACATGAATAATAAAGCAGGTTCCAGATCAAGATTTTGTGTAAAAAAACAAAAAAATAACTAATTTTGTAACACTCCAAAAGTTTTGGCAGATGCATTTGAAATCAGATATCTTCAAAGTTTGCTCAAATTTTAGATGTCTCTGCAGCAAATAAGACAACCATCTGAAAACTTTTATTAAAGTGTTTTGATCAAATTAACTTTTAAGAAGATGATGCAGCAAGAGCAATTTTTCAATTACATTTTAAAAAATGCTTAATACTTGCACACTATCATTTGAGCCGAAAGACACAAGAACTTTGCAAGAATATCTTCATTAAGTAACGAGTCAGAATGATTAGGAGAGGCTTGTAGAGGCCATTGAGGCATCGGAAAAGAAGAAGAAGAAGAAGAAGGGGGGAAAAGCAGCTGGCTCAGCAGGAAGCAGCTGGATAAACATTTCCATGTCTAATGAGAAACTAGTCCTAATGAACAGATGTCAGGCAGGATTTTACAAAAGTGTAAGTTTACACTTTTACAGTTTAAATAGAAAAAATATATACATTTTTGCATATTAACCCCTGCAAACTAGCAATGCATAATTGCAACCAAGTGTTAAAAGAAAAAGAACTGTTCCAAATATCTGGACAGTTTTCACGTTTGTCCGGTTAAAAAATAAATGTTGTAACTTCATCCTGTCCTGGAGAGTTTCCCCGTGGTTCTGCATAAATTCTGTCTATAAATCGCTCCAAACGGAGCAAGTCTGGAATGTGTCACATGTCTGTACCTTTAACCTCTACATATAAGAAATGACCTAACATGTAATGTGTTGAGGTGAAAGAACCTGCAGCAGATTACTTACTGGGTCAAAGTTTACGAGCTGTAAAACATGGCAGACCGAGGATCGACACCAGCGTAAAAACAACACAACACACCAAAACAGTTTGATCCAGACGGCTCTAACATCAACATGGCTTTGCAGAAGAAGCTCTGTGTTTGTTTTAGGCTAGAAACTGTTTAATGAAGAATAAGGTGTGCAACGTGTGGGTTGTGCTTTACACTACTGCTCGTCGCTAAAGGCAGAAAGATGATGTTTTTGCCCATCTGTGTGCATTTCTGTATCTATATTAGCAAAATATCTCATGAACAATTAGCTGGATTTCAATGAAACTCATCTTTACATGGACGTCTAAAGAACAGCTCTTTGTGGAGTCTGTTTGATTCAAAATGGAACCATAGCAAACATGCTAATGGCTAAATTTGACAAAGACTGAGCTCAAATTTGATGAGAGTCATTTCTGTCACTCCGAGCACTAACTGATGCGATCGGCTTTTAAAATGCTGCCTAAAGCTTGTTTGTCTGTTAGCAAAATATCTCATGAACCATTAGACAGATTTTAATGAAGCTATCAGAAAGTATTGATTAGTTTGAAAAGTACAATTGATTCACTTTTGGGGTCAACTCAGTTTAGCTTGGCCGCCTTTTCCACTATACACAAACGCCTGTAATTTACTCAAGTTTACAGATAAAAAGCTATAGTGGATGTGGTCGTGTAGCTAAAACTCATTTGCAACATATTCAGCGCAAAAATGTGAAATCTTGCAATCCTGCAAAATTTTATTTAAAAAAAGATTTGACAAAAATTGCTATTTATCATCATAAGTTAACACTTCTGAGACAATTTTGTTTTAATCACGTTATATACAGAATTTTTTTTTTATCTCATCCAATTTTTGAAGAGAACAGTCATGCTTGTGAATATTGTTTTACAACAAATTTATAAATAAAAATGGAGATTTTTTTAATCAAATTTTTTGTGCTGTTTGGCCTTTAGTGCTGTCAAATTTTTTAATTTGGACTTTTCACGAATGCCACTCAAATCGAATGACTTTTATTCCTTGAACACAAATTAAATGTAATGTCCAGCCAAGGGAGGCCACATTTATTCGTGATTTCGATGTGGAATTCTGCGATTCCAAAGAACTATTGCTAAATCTTTTTTCCTGCAAAACTGTGCTGACTTGTGTCAACAGGGATTGAATTCAGACAGGAGCTCCCTGCTTCCTAGAAATGCTGTTAACTTGAAATTTGGTTGAAGCAATACTCTCATTCAGAGCCACGCTTCGTGGGCAATAGATCCTTTAAATTAGTTGAAAATGGCAGAAGCATATATTTTAAATATCAATTTAAAAAAGTGAATTTCTGATCTCAGATTTAGTTTCTTGTTCTAACCTGTTTCGTATTAACAACTTTAACTGCTGGAGATTATATTACACAAAATCAATTTATTAAGATAAAAAAAAAGTTTAAACTGCTAATATCTAAAAGCAGTATATGTAAGTTGCTTTGCAGCAAACAAAGTAACACTGCAAGTCAGCAACATTATTACCTATCTGAGCTCTAAATCACTCTGTTATTGTTAATCTTTAGGACACAGGAAGGAACACTTGAATATTTTTTTTTTATTTTACATAAACTTTTTCTCCTTCTAAACCCATCTCATGAAACAAAGAACTGCTTGCAGAGTTTCTTATTTTGTCCTAATGTGGTTCAAAATTTCTTTTTATTTCTAATAAATTAAAGTTATATAAATTGTCTGCTGGCTCTTGTCCAAGTGATTATCCTCACTCTTGTCTTAGTCATTGATGCTTTTTATGACCTAAAATGCAAAACATTTTCACAATCAATAAAAGGCCACGTGGAAAAGCAGTTTTAATGTTTGCTGTCCCCGTTGAGGGATAATTAAAAGTA
>JARVGW010000322.1:1685623-1698705 GCA_031762495.1 Anablepsoides rubrolineatus
GTTCCAGGATGACTCCCCTAACCACTCTGCCACAGCCGCCCCAATTGTATTTCTGTATTATTTATTTGACATTTAGTCAGCCGTACATGTAGTACTTTTCAGTGTTTATAAGAGGACGTGTTAAACACTGTTTCTATGCACGATATACCACATAGAGCTCAGTTATTGTTTGATCATCTGTAGCAATGAGACGAGGAACGTGACATGTAGTGGGAGTTAAACACGAAACGTCAAAGTTAATTACAACTACAGTTAAATGTTCGTGTGACCCTCGGTGAAAATGAGTTCGATACCCCTGCTATAGAGAAATAAAATAGCTGTTAACTACACAGCCCACCTCCAGACAGCAATCAGATCCGTCTCTAAATCTTCTTTCATTTATGCTATTTTCCAGGTGTTCAGTCAGAAAACAAAACCACGCATTTGTCAAACTTAAACAACTGAGTCGTTCCTACATGATGTGTATGTGCTGAAATTTTTATTCTCCTCTCAACACAGCCTGATTGTTATAAATCTACTACAGGTAGGGAAACAGATGGAGAACACATCTTAACAGAAAAACAACAGAAGAACCGGATCAGCAGGTTTGTAGGCGTTTATAGGGCACACTATTGTATTGGGATTATTATTGTTGGTATACCCAGTAGCTCAATATCAAGTTGTACAGGATGAAGTAGTGCTCTGTAATAGACGCGTACATTCTGTAAACTGTTTTTCATTTCAGTAATGCATGAATAATTTATAAACCTCCATTTAGCATGACATTTGCAGCAAAAAGTGCTGAATTACCCCTTTAAAGTCATCTATCTACAGTAGCTGAAGCAAACATATCCAAAGAGAGGATTCAGGCCTCAGATTAAAACAGGAGGGTAAAAAGAAATGTTGCCAAATCCAGCACCAGAGTTTGCTTAAACACCTCTTTAACAAACTCATTTTTATTCTAATTAGTTTCCAGTTGAGTATAATTGTTGGTAATGGGTCACAGGCAGACTGTGGTTTCTAATATCAGCTGCAGGATATACTGTACTGTAAAGACCGACAGCAGGAATGTCATGTTTCTGTGCTGTTATCCTCACTTTTATGAACACAACAGTGAATTTCTAACTTTCCAAAGAGCTCAACTGTTTACAGTAAATTCCTGTTAATAATCACACCCTCTTAAAATACTTTAACATGTTTAAGCCCTACAGGGTAAACAGCAGCAGACACTTTACAGAACACTGTATAACAATGAGAGTTGACTACAGGTGGGGTTTTATGGAGTGCATTTAGCATCCAACCACCGCCTGCAGACTGAGTCTGTCTGGTACCTTTTATTTTTTTAAACACAAAATTGTCTTTTAACGGAGTTAATTATGTCTTTAACGGTATTCTTTAGACTCAGATTTACAGAGAATGTCTCTGTTCACAGCCTGAATAAACTGGACTGTTTGTACAAATCTGTTTATAAAAATAATAACATAAAAAAAACATGATGGAAGAAGTCATGCAAACAACCGGGGCAGTGCAGGATAACACACGGAGGTCTTTCATTTAATCTGTCCTCTGAAGCGAAAGTCTTTTTATGTGGTAACCTCCTCCTCAAACACAGGTTTATCTGTTCCTGCTGATCATCTTTTCTGCTCTCTTCTAAACCATTATGAGCTTTGAAACACCAGGAGCGCAGACCCAGACCCTCAGAACACAAAGACACAAATGGATACAAGCACTCAACAAGCGCCAATTCACTTGTCCATATTAGGTATACAATTTTCCTCTCTTGTTTCTCCTCTGCTTTTCCAAATGGATGATTAAATCAACTGTGTGGGGCTTGATTCAAGTCCTCAGGAATGCTTGGTTACTGCCAACGGCTGGACGGGACAGCAGGGAGGAAGCAAAGTTACTGGATGAGAGCAGCTCTCTTGTTATTCTACCTTCATTAAAATCTGCCTTTCTTGAATCTCACAAGAAGAGAGCAAATCGGGCAAAACTGAGGGTTAAAAATATTGTTATCAGACAAAAAAAAAAACGCATTTCACATTCGCGCACACGGTTGTAAACAAACTGGAGAGTAAACATTCGCAAACGTACACAGCGCAGCAGCGTAAACACGCCTTGAGAAAAACTAAACGGCTGACAAAATCAGCTGCGGAGTCACAGAATCCCACACAGTCATGCTCTCAGCCCGCAGGCTAAATGGGAGGCTCAGCAAAACACTTCAAAGCGCCACGCAGCCTCGTTACAGGGAGGAAATGTTCCAGAATGACGGCGTTTGGATTTTTCCTGGTTTCTGTTCGTCCCGCTTCGCCTGAGAAACCCTTGTTAAAGTAAATGAGTCCATCCTAGCCGGGTCCTTATCCTCGGTTATTATATTTTTATTGTCATATTTTGCATGCATTTTTCTGAGTTTGACCAAATTTTGATGGTATGCAACATTTTGGTTAGAATCCATTTGTAATGACAGATTTATGGAAATCGTTAAATTTTATTTTACAGGCTGTGACAAACTGAAATAACTGATGTTAAACGGGTGGTCTGAATGTCTGTTATTCTCCCACTGACATCATGTGAAGCTATTTCCTGGTCAGCTGCTAAAACAGTTAGAAAGGTAGTCTCTTCGTGCATCTACTTTTTTTCCCCCCACCCCATTGGTTTTAATCTCACACAATTTATTTCTTGTTGCGCATTAACATCCCCGAACAGGAAAACGGTGTTGCGTGTTCAAACAGAAGCGTCTGTCACAACAAACGTGGCTCGGCGGGTGGTGGGGGTGGGGCAGGAGCTGAACGGGAGCTTACCAGGAGGCGTCTGCAGTACCCAAACCTCCTGCTGCCGTCCTCCCCGGTCAGCATGAAAGAGAAAGTCTCACTGCGAAACGGAAAAAAAAGCAAAAATAAAAAATCAGCTCAAACACAGATAATTCAGAAAGTGGCAAAAGTTTGTAATAAAAGGCAGATTTGATCACATCTGCATTCGTTTAAACATGTGGGAATGATCCGTTTTCTTCCACAAACTGTAGGAAGAATGATGATGAGTTTGTGTTGAGGATACCTGGTGTGCTCAGAAACAGGACTCCAGTCTTTTGCATCTGGGAAACAGAATTGAGGAATAGCTTTAAGCCTCTGCTCTGCCTCCCTCATCTGCTTGGTGGGCCTTTCCAACTGCAAGAGGAGGCAACAAGACTGTTATCTTTTTTATAAAGCTGTCCACAGAGAACCTAAAAATAACCAGCCTGAAATGTCTGAACCTTTGAACCCCGTCTCTCAGTCCCCCCTGACTCAGCTGCAGAGTGGCCATCCGCCTGGATGGCAGAGATGGACATCCCCCCCCGAAGGACAATTCTGCTCAATCGAACTACTTTGAAATTTATTTTCTAACCACTGACAGCATTTCAGAGTCACGACTGAATTCCTGTTATTTTTAATACCAAGCAGACTCACGGGGGGTCTCTGAGTTATGACATGAAACTGCCCACAACAATTTTAACTGTCAACAAACACACAAAGTCCCAGTTAAAACCAGTGACAGAGGCAAAGTTGAACTTATGTCACCATTGTTTATTCTCAAAAGAATGATTTGCAGTAATATTTAGAATAACAACCATACCAATACAGGGAGCGTTCAGCCCCTATAGAAGCAGTGCGAGAGTTTGGTTCACAATGCCGGCAGTAAGTTGGACCCCCTCAGGGTGGGAGCTGGACTCCGCCAGGGCTGCCCGTTGTCCTCGATTCTGTTCACAACTTTTATGGACAGAATTTCTCGGTGCAGACAGGGGGCTGAGGAAGTCCAGTTCAGCAGCCTCAGGACTTCATCTCTGCTATTCGCAGATGACAGGATCCTGTTGAAGCGGCTGGCAAAGAGGATCAGCACCTCCATGTCTGAGTCCATAGTCCTCAGACGGAAAAGGGTGGATTGCTCTCTCCGGGTTGGGGATGAAGTTCTGCTTCAAGTGGAGGAGTTCAAGTATCTTGGGGTTTTGTTCACGAGTAAGAGAAGAATGAATTGATAGATGGATCAGTGGAGCTTCTGCAGTATTGTGGACTCTGTACCGGACTGTTGTGGCAAAGAGGGAGCTGAGCTGTGAGGAGAAACTCTCTGTTTATCTGTCAGTCTAACCACAAACTTTGGGTATTGACCAAAAGAACATGATCACGAATTCAAGCGGTTGAAATGAGTTTTCTCCTCAGGGTAGCTGGACCCTCCCTCAGAGATAGGGCGAGAAGTTGAGTTATCCAGGAGAGACTCTGAGCAGAGCTGGTGCTCCTCCACATCGGGAGAAGCCAATTGAGGTAGTTCAGGGGTGTCTGGTAAGAACGCCTCCTGCACGACTCCCTAGGGAGGTGCTTCAGGCATGTCCAACTGGGAGGAGACCCTGAGGAAAACCTTGGAAATGCTAGAAACACTGGCTGTGTCTGAATTCAGGGGTTGCAGCCCACAAAGGCCACGGCCCACATAGTCCATACCCTACGTGCTGCCCCATTACCATGGTGCTATGTTTTATATCACATGTTTAGTTGTCTCTTCATGGTATAACTTCACAAAATTCAGTATTATTAAAAAAGTTAAGAGTAAATAAAAAACATCAATAATTTGGGTATATCTCCAGTATCAGTACTTACTGTATATTTGTGTTTTCTTTAATGTCTCATTGCAGCATAAATTAATGTCATCAGCTTAAATAAGGAATAAGTTTCTCAGCTCAGGCCGCCCTTGTACAAGAGATATGTGAACATAATGGGACTTGCCTGGTTAAATTATGGTAAAATTAAATAAATAAATAAATAAATAAATAAATAAATAAAGTTGCTTATCATACATCTAAAAACAAATTCTTCCATCCGTGATGAATTTCCAAACTCTCCCATAAAAAAACCCAAACTCAGCTGTCTTTGTGTCTCTGTTTGAACCCTTGGATATTGTCAGCCACGTAGGACACTCAGACACAGCCTGTTTTTGGGGTTTTGACGGTTGCATGAGTAGGCCCCTATGAATTGAGGGAAAGCTGCTTACAGTGTGGCACAGTGACATAAGAGGCCAACATATATGTCCCCTAACTGGGCTGCAAATTCTCAATTGAGACACAGCCAACGACTTTACCAATTTCTTACAGCACAGTCAGATATGTACTTTATATTCTGTAAAAAAACATAAACAAAGATCAGTTAACAGCTGGAGTTGTAATTGAGTCCTTTACCTTTGGGAACTGATAGGTGACTTCAGGGGTGTAGGAGTTCTTGCTGGGTTTCTTTTTCAGCGAGACCACCACAAAGTACTCAAAGAGCTCTCTCTCCTGCCACTCGATGAGCTGCAGCTCCAGCGTGCGGTAGCTCGGGGCTCGGCGGAGGATGGACTGCAGTTTCAGTAACCTCTGGGTGTGAGCTGAGGAAGGAAGTGAACATCATTAAGAAGCATCTGTAAAAAAAAAAAGAAAAATTAAAAGCCCTGCGCAAGATATTAGCCTAAAGCCAGTCAGGAAATGAAATCACCTTGAATCTTAGGTACTTCACTTTTCACACATGCACCGTGTTTATTGGTTATTATGTGTTGATTTGTGTGTTAAAATGTATCAGCTACAGATCTGTCTGAAGTGGGTCACTTGATAAATAGAAAACAGAAGCTATGTTCTTTATCTTTGAACATGAAAGTTGCGATATCTCACCTTTGAACCGGTCATCAGAGTCACTTTCACTCTCACTGTTGTCATCTAAAAGAAATATTAGACAAACTGTTAGATTTTGTGTAGTCCTGTGGGGGTAGTTTAACGTTTGTCATGAGAAAAACAGAACAAGAGCTCTCTGTGGGTGGAGGAGATGTAAATATTTAGTCACTTATCTGGCCTACAGATGAAGGGGACTCTTACCTCTGAGAGACACTGTCTCAACATTGGACATGGACAGCTTTTTTAGCCTCTTCTTCCCTCGTTTAGTGCAGTAAATGGAGTTGATCCTTTGGACCAGCTGTAAACAGAGACAAGAGGAAATTCTCCACGAGGAACTCAAAGTTCTGGCTGCCTTTTGATCCTGAGTAAAGAGGAAGCGAGCGTGTTCCTGACCAAGAACAACAGTGTCAAATACTTGACATGAATGTTAAAGATTTAGAGAATTAAACCCAAATCCATCAGAGAGCTCTTGAGAAAATTACCCTCAAGGGCTGAAATTCTCACAGTAATTATGCATGCATGAAGACAGTGTGTCTTTAAAAACGTATTTTCCGAACAAAGGGATTACTAATGATCCAGAACTGCTCTGACTACAGAAACCGGAGTCGGTCTGTGAGGCAGAAACTCTCTGTAGCTGTTTGTGTAGGACCCAGCGGTGTGTACCTTGGGAATCCTCCAGTGCCTGCGTGAAGACAGGGTATCACTGGTGCTGCAGAGATTCTCATCCAGCAGGCTGCAGGGTGACGTTGAGACCCCAATCTGGGGAATGAGCAGCATTTCGTCGTGGCTGTAGCGCTTCGACGTCTGGTGGCTCTTCCTGTCGCTCGGACCGGGGAGGCGAAGAGACTGGCTACTGGGTTTGGAGGGCAGCTAGTTACAAAGAAAACAGAGCAGTCTGGTACTCCTCATTCATGCCTTCATTCATCAGCTTTTTGTAAACATTTAAAACGATGGAAGTCGTTGCTCAAACTGCTGGGTTCAGATAATAAATCAGATAATAAAATGAATGATAGCCAACATCAGTTCCCACCTTTTTTTCCCCCCAATTCAGCCTCAGTGTTGCTTTTTCAGTCTCAACCAAGAGGTTGGGTTATTATTTAGGAAAGATTCTTATATTCTTATATATTAAACTTGAATCAGAGTCACATAAATCAAATTCTAAAGTAATAAAGTTCAGCTTTTCAGAAATGGTACAGTAGTGACCGATTAAGCAGTAAAATGGCTGGAAGTACCTCAGTTATGCACATAAAAGGGCCATTTGAGGTTGATTTTTTTCCCCTCGCTGACATTCTCAGACTGATATCTTGCAGAAGGTAAACAGAGATGTTAGCCACCTACTGAGGCCCTTTTTACTAAGAGTTAAGGATCTTCCACGTTACTTCCTGGCTGAATGAATCACAAAAACTTTTTTTTTCTGTGTGTGCTGTTTAAACCGAGCTAAAGTGATCACAGTTGTTTCTTTGCTTTTTCTATTTCCATTTGAAGCTATTCTTGCTCCATGTCTGGTTTCCTGTATTCAATGTATATCTGTGGGACTGCTGCAGCGCCACATACAGGCCTGGCATAATTACCGCGTCATTTAGTGTGGACAAAACAAATCTAGAAATCTTAAGTGTGTAATGAAATGTAGGTAATGACACATTTAAAAAAATCTGTTTTGGGGGAAATGTGAACAGGGCTTTGTACTCTATTTTGACCCAACACCAGACCCATCAGAGAAAATCATCCTTGCTGCAAAAACTGTTTTCCAAACAAGCTTATAACCTTTCTAGAAGATTAAAATAAAAATCTTTGAATGAAGGTAATAACTACTTTAAATTACTTACATAAATACACGCTCTTCTTTTGTTCTTTAAGTATTAACTATACTTTCTCATGGTGTAATGTTTATTTAAGTTTATCCTAAAGCATCTCTTTCTCCCCCTTTTCTCCAACAACACAACTGAGTCGTGACATTCTTTTAAAGATCCTATCAATAACTTATCACCGACTCTCAGACAGGATATGTTCGGTATCAAAGAACAAAACCTGGGTTTTGTTTGCTGAAGGAAAACACAAGAGTGCCGCTGATGCCAACAACCCCATGACTTACCTGAGGTGGGGAGCTCAGCTTCCTGTCCATTGTGGTCCACGATCGGCTGCTCTCCGACACACCAGACTTCCGACCGAAACTCTTCCGCTTCAGGTCAACATCCTCGTACGGATTCTCTTTCTCTGTGGAGATTAAAGAAGAATTTGGTGTCAGGGGCGAAGCAAGCGGCTCCTCGTAGAAAGAGTCTGTTTCTGACAGAAGACAGATGAAGCTGCGGGGTCACGGGGGGCAATAAAGGTTGTCTCGGGGCACAGAAGGGCCTCCCTTTGGATACTCTAAAAAGAGATGAGTCATGGAAGGTAGGTCAAAGGTCAGTCTCGGCTCGTCCAAGTGAACTCCCTTTTTTCAAACAGTTACTGTTGGCAATGGGCCCCATAGGGCCCTGTGGGTCCAGCTGAAGCTCCTGGACAAAACTCTGCTGATGAGTCACTGTCCAGGCATGCAGAAGGTCTGCAGAAACAGAGGAAGATGAGGCTCCTCCTCCTAATGCTTTAAATGATAAAATAGGAGATATTTTGCAGCATTAATATATGGTTTTTATAACCTGGCTGGTGCTGTGTTTGTCTATCTGTTTTTAAAATATCTCATGAGCCAATGGGTTTTAATGAAACCTTTCAGAAAGTAATTATCTCATCTGTAACTTATTAAATCTTTAGAGTCAGCAAGATGGCTGCCATTGCCAACTGACCTCAGAAATTAAAGAAGTGGCTAAAGCTCAAGCAATTTTTAAAATGCTGAGTTCAAATTTGGTGTGGTAGCTGGGAGTTATTCACAACACATACTTGAAGCAAACCAACGTAATTTTTGAAATGACGCAAAACGTTTTTAAATATTTGATCAAAACAGTTACAATTGTGTAATTTCTCAACATAAGATGATCTTAGTTTAAAACAGGGCTATTCAACTAAATTGCTCCGGGGAACACAGTTACTGCAAACCAACAGCTGAGGGGCCGAACATCCAGCAAGTCATTATGTAAATAAACTAAGTATTACAAAGATCTTTTACCTTTTGAATAGTTTATTTTGCTGCATTTAATCATAAGTACAACATACAGAACCCTATGTAATAAAAGTAATGATAATAAAACAACAAAAACAAAAATAACACAAATAATATTTTGATATATCTGACTTACCAAATTTTTAAACCAACTTTATTTTCACTTTCATAGTTTTATCTTCAACTGCTTTTAAGTTTTGTAGTTTTTTGTAATTAAATTAGAAAACCAGGGGTTTGGGCTTATAAGATGAATGAACCAATTGGCGGGCCAAATTTTGGCCAGAAGTGGCCCGCGGGCCACCATTTGAATAGTCCTGGTCTAAACCTTTGGGAGGTGAAATGTATGCATTCCCTTAAAACCTTTAGGCCTTTAACATTACTGAGTCCAAAACAAGTTCTAAGGTGTGACATTTTTCACTCACACCAGCATCTCAACTGCCAGAGGATTGATGAAACCCTAATGTGGAAATCGCTGATGTTGCTACTGTTCTATAGATGCTCGTCAGACGATAAATTTAATAGGAAAAAAAAGAAAAAGTGAATCAGCATTACAAAGCAGCGAACAGCTCTCACTGATGTCACCTGGCAGAAGCCCAACATCAATAAAAGAAGAACTTGTGTAACGCCGCGGTCTGTGTCTATTCAGATATGTGCTCCGAGAATAGTTCCTGGCATTGTCTGAAAAAGGTTGTGAGAACAAGAAAGAAAGAAAAAAAAATCCACAGAAGAGAGTAAAAACAGAGCCAGATGGGGTTGAGATGCATGAAGGGAACTTTAAATGGAAGAAAATCAGTGTTATCTGTCAGCAGAAACCAACAAAGAAAGACTTCATTTGGTAGCTGTGGCCTTACTTCCTGAGTATATTAGTGGAAAACCCAATGAACCTAAACAGTGACTTAGTGTTTGTTTTTTTTATATCAAAGATAAAAAAGACAAGCAGAGTTTTGTTCAGTTCGCTACGTTATTTTTATGTTAATTATTCAACCGTGCAAACATACACAGACGACAGCCTGGAGTATTTCACAAGCGTCATGTTGTGTCACACAGTCAATTAGCAGAGCGGGGTAATTTTCTGTGCGCCGTTACAGCTGAGGAGACGAACGAGAGGGTCCCGCTCTGCCCCACATCGTGCCGCAGCTCCATTAAACTGGAGCAATGCTGTAATAAGAGCCTGCTGGGAAAATGATACGTCTGCACAGCTACTTATATGTACTGCAGGGTACTAATCTGCTGCTCTGATTACAAACATCCAGCACTCACTCCGACACACTCCCAGACACGCAGCATTATGGAGGCAAGAGGACACACCTCAGCTGCACGTTGGGATTGTGCTTTTTTTTTTTCTGTGAGCACAATGCAAGCTGTGGGCAGGGCGAGGCGTGGATGAAACTATACCAACAATGTCAGTATCAGTTTACCTCATGAGGACATTAGAGAAACGAGACATTACGGTACGAGGGTGGGTGGACTAGTGATGGTAGGTTCGGCTTTGAACTGGTCTCAACTTATTATCATCTACAGCCTCATATTTTAGCTTAGCTTTGCAAATAACAATGCTTTGTGTTAATAAACCCTTTTACATTTAGCGTTTTTATGAGAAACCAAATAATTGTTTAATTTTGTGTTTTTGTTCTGTTACTCCTACTTTTAATATTTTAATCAAACTTTTAATTTTTACCTAAAGGATCAAATATGCAATTCAGCCAATTCAGTAAAGTAACTAAGTACAAATACTTCTTTACTGTACTTAAGTAGACTTTTTTACTTGAGTAACTATTTTTCAGCCTACTTTTTATTCTACTTCTTACATTTTCACACAGTTATCTGTACTTTTTTCTTCTTACATTTATAAAAAAGGCAAGAAGTAGAAAGTTGTTACTTTTATTTCGTTTTAGCTTGTAAAAAATAAATACTATACATATAAATTGTGTCTCCTAGATAGATGGAATTTAATTGTGGTTGAATGAGAATGATAAATATATATAACATTCTTATACCGTATTAGTTTGTACACAAACAAATCATGTCACACTCCAGCAGGACATAATCATTAAAATAAAAGTACTGTACTTAAAAAGTATGTGTATTTCATGAATTATGTTATTGCATTTGACCCACAGCCCTCAGATAGATTTTCATTTTGGAGAAAAGGTTTGGGCAGCCTTGATATATATATAAACTGAAAGAGCTGGACTAGTGCATCCTAAATTTAACATAAATTAATTATTTTAATACAACACAGTCATTTCTGCATTTTTTTTTTTTTTTTTTTTTGGGGGGGGAGGTCACCTCCTAATAAATGTCCTTACAGAAAATCTAACTGCTCATTTTAAATCAACACTTTTACTTTTAATACCCAAGTAGAAAAAGTATCAGATACTTTCAGACGTTTACTCAAGTAATATTCCTAAAGGAGACTTTAACTTTTACCAAAGTAATTTTTTGGTAAGATACTTCTACTTTTACTCAAGTATCACTTTGTGGTACTTTACACAACACTGCTCTCAGGTCAGAGAACTTCAGAAGGAGCTTGAGAGTGTTACTGGAGAGAGGGATAACTGGGTTTCCCTCCTGGACCTGTTGCCCCCCACAAAACTTGACCACGGACATGATGATGGATGGATGAACGGATGAACGGATGGATGGCTTTCATTGCTTATTTGAAGTAGTTTTTTTCTCATTTGTGAGCTTCAAGGGCCACAGCATAATTGTTTAACGGCTTCTTAAGGCCCTGGGGCCTTATTTTGCTCAAGTATCTACTAAAGATAAAAAGTGAAAGGGGTGCGATAAAACATTGCAGTGATGAAAAACAACCTTTGTAGAAGTGTTTGCTGGTGTTACAAGCTATCACAGTCAGCTAAATGCACCTATTTTGCACATTTCTTTCCCTCAGAAGCATTGAGAGTCGGTTCAATCTGCACCACATTTATTTACAACCAGAGGAGCAGACGGTTGAATCATGGAGTCACAGTGTGATTCATCCGCCTGCAAACACATCACTCATCAGCACTCCATTCATCAACCACACCAGATAAAAGCACTTAAAAAGTCCTTTAAGATCACAGATTGTTGTACACTTGTAACAACACAGATTACAAAAGTCTGTCACTCTGCGTGTAAACATCAGACGTCATGCGCAGGTGTCAGGAAACAGAAAAACACCAGAACTTTATTTTGAAAGAGTCTGAACACCAAAACCAAAAGCAGTTGTTCCTTTTTTTAGTTGGTTTCTTCAAAAGCTTTTTGCAATTTTTTTTCTGTATTCTGAACTTTTAACTTTTGTTTTTGAGGTGGTTTATATCCCTGTGTTGTGTTTTGCAGCATTATATTCAGACCCACTTAGGGACGACGCTCTGGTCAAGAACAAACGCTGTAAAGAGTCTCCAACTGCACTTTCTACACTCACAGTTCTGCATGAACAATGGGAGCTTTGTTTAAAAAAAAAATCTGTCATGCCCTGACACTCACTCAAGTGCTACACATCCTCAGCCGGGTAAAAAGAAATAAAAAGAAGAAGAAAAACATGAGCGAGAAATGGACCAAAAAGTAATAATACACTTATATACAAGCCCTTATTCGGTAATCATCAGGCGTTTACCATGAACAATATTTCAGATCCAGGATTCATCATGGGCTTATGTGCTCATACTGACAAATTTTTGCTAAATAAAAAAATGCACTGGGGGGCGGAGTAGGCAGCTCAACAGGGTCGATGGACTGAGGTCATTTGCTGGTGGAAAGGAATTTGGCTTTTCAGCATGTCCAGTGTTTCATATGATCTCTAAGAACAAACTACTGCATTTATCAAAGTATTGAAACACAAACTACACATTTTATCCACTGCAGCTGATAACATCTTAGGAAACTCAAGCTTGCTTTAAACGCAATTGTCATTTATTACTAGAATGATTTTAGTGGACAGCAAAACATTAAAATTGTACTTTTTTTATCCATTTACTCTTATTCTGAAGCTGAATAATCTGAAAAACATTTACAACAAATGTCTCCAGATGTTTGTCAAAGTAAACGTCAAGTGGAGCAACTAAAAGTGAAGCTGCAAGCTTATGGATTTGCTACACATGAAACAATAACACACAGCTAGCTGCTAGCTGCTAGCTTGCTAATCTGACAGCATTGAGCCATGTTAATAGAAAAGATAGCTATAGTTGTTTTTAAGCGTCAAAGCTTTACTGCATCTGTTTCTGACTATAAATCAGGCAGAACTGATTAAAAAGCATTGAGTCATATAATCAAAGGTTTAGTACACATTTACAACTAAATCTAGACCTAAATTTATGCCAGAGTGGTGGTAATAAATAAATAAATAAATAAATAAATAAATAAATAAAT
>JARVGW010000322.1:1698805-1720196 GCA_031762495.1 Anablepsoides rubrolineatus
AACTAAATCTAGACCTAAATTTATGCCAGAGTGGTGGTAATAAATAAATAAATAAATAAATAAATAAATAAATAAATCTCAAAGATCTGATTAACAAGTGCTTGGCATAATTCCAGAACAACTGCAAAGACACTTTGACATTATACGACAGAGTAAAATATGTGTTGGTATTTTCTCAAGTTTGCTTCCTCCGTGTCAAAAACTCAAACATATTCATATTACTCACAGATATAGAGGATGAAATTTTTAAAAAAGCAAAGTTTTATTTAATAAGTAAGTTGCCGATTAGTTTTATATTAATAAATTCATTTCGACTCACCTACTATGTCCTCATAGGCGTTCTCCTCTAAAGTGCTTTTTGAATTGGGTCGACTGTGTGGGTCTGTGGTCAGTGCGCCGTTCTCTGTGGGAGAGGACGGATGCGAAGACGGCAGGCTGGCAGCGTCCTCTGACTCGCACGACTCCCTGGACAAACGTTCAGACAAGTTAAGCCGACCGAGAAGCATAAATTTAAAAAATGACAAAAAGGAAAAGTCTTGAAGGAAGTAGGCGTAAAAAAAAAAGGAACAGAGGAAAAAACACTATAGGTATAAAAACAGTCCAGATGGGTAGTTCAAATTCCAAACAGGTGGTCAAATAACTCCAAAACCTTACAACTGAAGAATACCAACATAACAAGAGACACTGCAAATGATTCCCAATGAGGTTCTAGAAAAGCAACCAGTAAACATGAGATATCTAACTTTTAGGACAGTTGAGTGAGAGGATTTACTGTATGGTCACAACACAACATCGGCAGCATGTGGTTTTAAGGCCTGGCCTGAAATTGCTGGAACCACAGGAATGTTAAACAGAGTCCAAGGGATGAACATTTGAGGATTTCACATAGGAACAATCTGGTGAGGCAACACCCTCAAACATAAAAAAGGGAGTATATCTGATTCAAAAGCTATAAACTAAAAGTAAAAATGAGACAAAGGTCAGATTCACTGAATATAGATTGGAGTTTACTGTTGCTAGTCCGTATGAGAAAGAATGTATGTAATAAAGTGAAAAGGCTCCATCTACAAGTTGCCAAATCTTTTTTTATAGAGCGTCACAAAGTTCTGGAACGCATCTGACATTTTTAATGTTCTGCAAACCAAAACAAATCAGCCATCGTCAGCATGAGCAGCTACCCGAGGGTGCAGAGAAGAGGCATGCCTTAGCTGTGAGAATACAGGAAGCAAACCCAAACCTCACCTGTCGTGGATTCTCGCGGGGGTGCTCCCCTCGCTCTTTGCCGCTCGCATCGCGCTGGGCGCGGGGGTCAAGGGCAGGGGCGGTGGAGATTCGGAGGATCTGTCTGGAGGTAGTCCATTGGTTGGCAAAACGCCCTTTTGGTCCCTTTTGGCGTCGTACTCAAAAGTGCGTTTGGGTTTGGGTAAGGGGTTGATCTGTGGGCCCGCAGAGGTCTGTTGGCTCGGCGGTTCTGGGCTCTCAGACCTGGTTGAACTCACACTAAACCTTTTTCTGAGTTTGGAGAGCTTTTCCGAGACCGAAACGGTATCGGGTTCGGTGGCCACCGAGCAAATGCTGCTGCGCTTGCTGGCGCATGTGCTGTCCAGATCGTCCCCTATCACGAACGACTTCTGTCTCATCTTGTCCGGCGCGTAGCAGTTACTCAGGTAGCGGGGGGGCGAGGGGGTGGGGTTCTCCTTCAGCGCTTGCTCTATCTTTTGTATCCTGTTGAGGACTGCTGACGTCTCCTTGCGAGCGGACAGGGTTCGCACGAACGCTCCCGAGGACTCGGCCTTGACTTTCCGCTTCTGGAAGCGACCGAGGCCGTCTTTCTCTGGAACGCCTTCCTCGTTGTCTGTCCCCGTGAAGGAGCACTCGGAGAACGCCGTGCTCATCCTGCGCGTGCCCTTGAAATCAAAAGTCTTCTCGCTGCAAGGAGAAGACAGCAGACTTGGGCAGCCCTCGCTACCCCCCACACAATCCCCTCCTCTTTTGTCCAGACACAAACTCATCCTAGGCAGAGACACTCTCCTGCACTCCCATTCTGAGATCTTTTTGCGGATTGTGGTGGGGGGGACGCCTACTCCCGAGTGAGTAAGTGAGAGGGTGCGCTTGTGGCCTTGGTTAGAAGAAGGTCCCAGTGAGACTGTGCTCCAGCTCAAAGGCCGACCATTGAGTCCTTCTCCTGCAGGGAGATTCCCCTGGTTCTCCTTCTGCTCCTGCGTACCCTGAGTCTCCAGACAGGACTTGGTTTGAGCTGGGGGCTTGTAGATCGAGAGCCTGTTGTCCAGGCAGCTGATGCTCTTGGATTTGTTAAGGCAGCCTTGAGGGTCGGTGTCACCTGTGAGAGAAGCACCACTGCACAGGCTAGCTGTCTTGCTGCTCCATCCAGAACGCAGCAGGAACCTGCCGTCAGTCCTGGCGTACTTGCTTTGTTTGCCAGAGTTCTCTGCGTCGCTGAGGAGGTACTGCTGGCTCTGGACCCGGCTGGCAGAGACCACCGGGCACGGGGATGTGGACTGAGACCTGAAAAAAAAAAGAGGAAGGTGTGAATGAGTGTAAAAACGTACAAGTCGTCTGAAAGATTGTTGAAAAAACAAAAACAGACGAGTTGTAAGAGCTGCCAACAGGTCCGTTCAACCTTGAAGCAAGAAAAGTAACAGAGACTCAATGTGAAACAGATGGGACAACACGGTAATGAATAATCTGAAACTTTTAAATTCACTTCCAGGATCAAAAGCAGAGTTAGAACTCGAGCCTCGTGCTTTAAAACGACCACAGGAAAGAATTCAGCTTTTGGCAGCATGAGATTAGTAAAAAACAAAATGGCCAAAAGAAATACGGTCAGCATTAAAAACGCCACTGTGGATTTTTCCAAATAATCAAAAAACCATTGAAGAGCTTCGCAGCAGACCTCACACAGAAACACGCACTCAATAAAGTGCTCTTACCTGCAAAAGCCTCACAGCTCCTCTCAGGTTCTCACAGCCTTTTCTGGTCCCTGCAGCTAAGTGATTCTATATCCACTACCACCGTCTGGTTCTCACACAAGTTTTCTCATGATGCCCACCTTCCTGAACTCTTCCAAAGAGAAGCAATACTTCCACTTGAGACAGACGACACCCTAACACTCATAGTCTCCCAGAAACCTTCTCATTTCTTTGGACATTGACTAATCATTGTGAAAGTGTAGAGCTGGCAGATCTGATGTCACAGTCTCAGTTGGAGTAACGACTTATGGGAGGAGGAAGCTGAAGGCTGTGGATTGTGATCCAACAACACAGGTCGGGACAGATCTGGCTTCACACCTATCTGCCCTTCCCCGATTTCACTTTTTTTCTTCTGGGGTTGGAGAGAATTTCACATGGACTGGGTGCTTGCAAGCCCCAAGCACCATGGATGAATCATATCTCACTTCCCTTCAAGGAGTCTGAGAATAAGATGGCAGGAAATGTCTGTCTGCACATTAACTTAAAACACACCTGCCTGGTGATGTAATTAATCTGATACCTGACCTGAACCTTTTGTGTTTGGGCTATTAAAGACCAAAAATCAAAGTTTCACATTGTCCCTTTACTATTTAGCCCTGACATTTTTTAATGTTGCTATCGAGCAAAAACTTCTCACATCCCAATATTGTGTCTAATATTTATAAATAATAATTTCTTCTCTAATGAGATATTTTACAGAAACTGGTTAATTATTGTGTCATAAATTATTTGTTTATATATTCGCCTCCACGTGACAATTGCACTCAGAAAGTAGTCGTCATTACGTTTATGTTAACTTATTGAAATTTAAGTGTCTTTTTCCTGTTTTGGGGGGGATCTAAAAGCAAAAACAGAAAAAGCCAGACAAGTTGTAGTGTCACTAGAAAGAAATATGGCTGTATGGGGAGTATTTTCAAAATGTCTGACTGCCAGGACACAACGCTGCAGGAGATTTATTTTATTTACATAAAGCTGGATTTTTTTTTTCCGAGCATGCACCTCGTGAAAAAATGTAGAATTAGTTGAAAGAGCAGATGTTTGTAAAACTACAGATTTTACATCAAATTATTAGGATTGTTTTATATTGTCAAGACCTTAAATAAAGTTAAAAAAAGTCTATTAACTCTTTTAAATTGGAAGCAGTGCAGAAAATATATTTTAAAAAAAACATTTATTACATAAATAAGAAGCACGAGAATGTCACCAGACAAAGACTTTCTGGAGAGAAGCGAGAGAAGGAATGGCACAAAACAAAGAAACAAAAGAATCTCCCTGTTGTTGTTATGAGCCCTTTGTGTCCGAGTTTGCTTTCTTCCTGTAGGCGTTTTCCACCTCATTTCTTCTCACTTGTGGCTAAACCACTGACTTTGTAACTCACCAGTCCGTCTTTTCCTGAACCTTTTATTGAGTGTGTCCTTGTGTGTTTTTTTTTTCTTTTCTTTTCTTTGCAATGGTTTGTGAAACTTTAAACTACTGCTTTTGCTGTTTTTGTCCATAATGGTTAGTTTCATAAAAGTCGTTTAAGGTAACGCTCTCTGCTTTGTGTTCGGATTCACTTCTCTAAGCTGAAAAAGAATACACCACATTTTGCAGTAAACGTGATCCAATAAAAATGCCATCAGTTGGGTGTGTGAAACACCTGAAAATTGTTCTAAAATAAACCCATTAAATAATCAAACTGCCTTGTTTTATTTTAGATGATTGACAGGATTTCAGAGTCGCTGTTAGAAATTCTGGCAAATCAAACAACGTTCGGCTTCATAGGAAAACTCTGAACCAAACTTTGGCCGGTGAATGTAACTACTGCAGGAAGTCGTGTTCTCTGAAGACCTGATGCTTTGGTAACAAGCAGAACAAACAGAAACACAATCTTACTAACGGTGAGGTTTTTTAAGGCAATCACTGAGGTGTTATTTTACATTATTTTTTGTTTACAGCAGCCTATTACAAAAATGTAATATCATTCCAATTGTTTTGTTAAGTCTGAGAAATACCAACGACAACCCAGTTTGACATATAAAATGGTAAATTAGCACAAACAAGGTGACTCCCAAAGAGCTATCAGCTGAAAACCTGGCACCCAGCAGATTATCAGCTGAGGGATGATTCATCTCCCAGTTCCTGTGACAGGTCTTTCTCCTGTTTCTTTCAGACATGACTTCACTCCTAATCTACCAAAGATAGGTTTTCAACCTGACATTTTTTTACTTTTATCCTCCACTTTTCCGCTTTTCTCATTTATTAAAACAGACTGCACAGTAAGCTGTCATGGGCCACAAAATCAGCCAATATCCAAAAAACCAAAATCCTGGCTCCTGGGAGGCAAACAATCACAAAATGAGGAATGACTCAAGAATGTTGGACAGTTGTGTTACTGATACATCCTTCAACCAAACTTACAGGCATGTTTTTACCTGCTGTTTTCACAAAACTTGACTTCCTGATATATTTCAGCCACAACACGGCCTCACTTTGCAAGACATTATTTTTAATACTGTAAAACAAAATGTGAACAGTCCATGGAGTCCTCGCAATCAGACACCCATATGGTATATAAAATATGTGCTGATTTCTTTCTTTTTTTCCCCTATTTTCTTTGGATTCTTAGTGATGTAGATCAAGCTTGTAAAAACAATCCCAGTTCTGTCAGCTTCAGCTGGGCTGACCACACATGCTGTATCGTACAAGGAGCTGAATGTCCGTCACAACCTTTGCCTTTGGCTTTCACTCGGGCTTCCAGGACTTGCTAACCACAAGCCACATCCCGTTCCCAACCCAGATGGAGAGCGCAGAAAGCTTACAGAAGCAGCTACTGCTGCAGCTCAGAATCAACCCACTGCATATCTGAGGGCTTTGGAGGCTTCAGCAGGAAGAGACTGTGTGACGTTTATCACATTAATGATACCTATCAGTCAATCACTATGATGTCCGTTGCCCAAACATCTCTGGATCCCAGAACTCAGAACTCAACAGAGATTTATTGATTTGGGTGGGGGTCCGAAGGGGGTAGGTGGTGCTCATTGGTGGGCCTGATGGATAACCGTTCATCAGAGCTAAACAACAACAACAAAAATAAATAAATAAATAAACAAATCTGAAACTCCTATGTTGAATAGTTTTTGAGTTATAAGCATTTTTGTATGTCCTGACATCCCCTTTTCAGGTGGAGCCCCCTCCTCAAATATTAGGTCTGTCAAAAAACCGTTGGCTGCCACAGAATAGGTCGGACACGTCTACATTCCTGCCAAATTTCATGTTGATCGGTGCAGCCGTTTCCATGCTACAGTTGACCCCACTAAAAAAAAATCACAAAAAAATAAATAAATAAATAAACAAACAGTATGAAAGC
Source organism: Anablepsoides rubrolineatus (assembly GCA_031762495.1). Taxonomy (NCBI): domain Eukaryota; kingdom Metazoa; phylum Chordata; class Actinopteri; order Cyprinodontiformes; family Rivulidae; genus Anablepsoides; species Anablepsoides rubrolineatus. The sequence goes on from JARVGW010000322.1 coordinate 1,705,145, forward strand.
AACATGACCCCCGCTTTGCGTGCAGGGGTTATAATTAAATACCAGAAATGCCATTAAAAGAAAAAAGCTAATAATTTTCAATTGTTACCTCACAAAAGATCACAGAGCAAAAACCCTCCGATCTGTGTAATTTGTGCTGGAAAATGATCCCCTGCTTAATTTCATAGTTCTGAGGATGACGACGTGCAGCGGCGTCCAACGCAAACAAATCCCCTCCATCTGTTTAAACATGGAGCTGCAAGGCATCTTCTCTTTTAAAACTTCTTTATTTTTCTGTGCGTCTGATGAGCCCGCCAGGAATAAAAATAGAAAATGCTCTCCTGAGATGAGAGTTTATTGTATTCGTAAGTACACAGGTTAAAAGCACAGTTATTGTGATAAAACATAGTGAGACAGTTCTGATACACTGTCGAGTAAATTAGTGCTTGATTTGTACATTGCAACTTTTTTTATGTATTTGTTAGCAGCAGTGTTGTATAAAGTACCTCAAAGTGATACTAAGTACAAGTATCCTACCAAAAAATGATTTTAGTAAAAGTTAAAGTCTCCTTTAAGAATATTACTTGAGTAAAAGCCTTAAAGTCTTAAAGTCAAAATGTTGCAGTAAAGTTAAAATACAGTCCTTTTAATTTTAAAAGGACATATGTCTGCTATGTCCTGCTGGAGTGTGACATGATTTGTTTGTGTACAAACTAATACGGTATCAGAATTTTATATATATTTATACTTCTCATTCAACCACAATTAAATTCACTCTATTTAGGAGGCACAATTTATATGGATAGTATTTATTTTTTACAATAAGCTGGAATGAAAAAAAGCAAAATTGAAATAAAAGTAAAAATGTAAGAAGTAGAAAGTACAGATAATTGTGTAAAAAGTAGGCTGAAAAATAATTACTCAAGTAAAGTACAGATACCCAAAAATTCTACTTAAGTACAGTAAAGAAGTATTTGTACTTTACAACTCTGGTTAGTAGCATTACTGACCAAAAGTCAGAAGATCACAGAAAAAAAAGGTGATTGATATTGAAAATAAAGACTCTAAAATTTGAATAAACAGGTTTTATAAGCTACAGTTGGTCAAATCAAGATGATTAACTGTTCAAATAAAAAATATATATGAATCCAGGAAGATTTCAAGAGTTTGTTTTTCTTTTCCAACAGGCTATTGTCATTTGTCAACGTGCTAACACAAGCTCAGTATTCCCAGTTCAGAGTTAGATGGGGCTTCTGTCCAGGAAACAGGATCACACTTGCAAATACTTTGATTGACAATCACTTGTTACGTTTCCCAGATGTGAACTGAGAGATGTCTTTGAAGATAAGAGCTGCCGAGCAAAAAGACAGGACGGATTCTTTGAAATCATGCCGACGCGACTGACCTGTCAGGGGCGTCGCGAGCAGCTTTACCCCCTCCTGCACGGGGCGCGGCCTTCGAACTCTTGTTGGCGGTCATGTTTCTCAGCAAAGCATCCGCCCACCTGCAGGACAAACACAAGCATGGGAGGAAATCACTCAGCGCCTGTCAGCGAACACAAAAAAACACCCAAAAAACTGGGATTGTGCTGCAAATTAAAACCCTTCACGTGGAGATTTTCTCTGTTAAAGAAAACATAATAATCAAATAGAGCATTAATGGGAACTAGTGGAAAAGATTAGATTTTAATACTTTGATGAACACCGACTATAATCCATCTTTTCATTAAAACCAGGTGATCAAGATTCCTCTGAACCACAGCCAGGATTCAGGACCAAAACACGGCGCTTCAGCTGTCTGAACAGGTACATTCATAATCTTTCTGCAGCACAACACTGCTGTGTATCAGAGTGCCAGTCTGTAGAAGACAGTGGGGTTTAACACGTGAACCCTAAAGGTCTAATGCTCTCAGATTAACATTAATATGATAGTTTAGATCTTTTAAAGTGGGGTTCAGTGGAAAGGTTAACATCTTACCTGTTGCAGACAGCAAACCTACATTTTGAAAAGTTGTTTTTAACCCATTTTAAAACTCCAATCTTAAAGCTTTCACAGCAGTCCGTGCAAAATGCCACTTTATTAACATTCACACTGCTGTAAGTCTCACATTATATGGTTATTTATATAGACTCGTACGGTTATTTGCAAGCATAAGGAGAGGCAGTAGCTAGTTGTAGCATGGTGAAGCCTGAGGCATTTCTGGCAGGAATGTCCTATTTCTGCTAGAATAACTACTTAATGTAGAAAAAGATTTATAAAAAGCATTCACTGGAATTGACAGATATTCATTTTGATCTTGGCCCTGTCAGACTAGCTGTTAGCTTGTCAATCTGGTCAAAATTAAACTTGACTTCTTCAAACTGAGGTCGCTGAAAAAGCTATTAAACAACAGGAAAGATATTAGGTGTTCAAAGCATTCCTACTTCAAACGACCCTAATTATCCCTTTAAAGTACAGTATGAACTTGAGCGGTTTTCATGAAGTCCACTAATAAAACAAATCTCTCACTTTTGCTCTTTTTTCACCACAATTGCCATGTTGAGTTACCAGTGTAAACACCATCAACAAACCAAACATTTAAGTAACAAGGCAAACACGGCACAAAGAGAGCGATGCTGCCAGAAAACCTGTTGCTCCGGACATGTTGAGGTGAAGACGGTATATTTAGAGTTACAGAACGGTCCCGTCTCACAGCTAAAGTGCCCCTCAACCACCTCTTTAATAATGTTTGGACACAAAACCACAGTTTAGTGTCTGCTACGCTGTTCAAAAAAAGGGCCATCATAACAAGGTGCAGAAATACATTTCACTCATTTATTCCTAAAAGCACAACATATTTTAGATATAAATAATTTAATGGAGTCATATTTACATAAAGACAGGGTTCACATTTTTGCAAACACTGCTGACAAGTGCAGAAAATAACATGATGCATCCTGAAATAATAGTGTTCTGCTGAAAACCCTGGAATTTGTGTGAAGATTCGTTTGGCATGTACGACTCAGATAAATAATGATGCAAACTATTTGCTGAAACTGACAATGTGCAGAAGTCAGAAAAAATTAATTAATTCTATGGCAACTGATTTGAAATAACAGCTGAAACTGCATTGCTGAGTTTTTTAAATCCATATTTCAAAATAAAATCCACATTTTGTGTGTACTCATACGCTGCATGATGGCATCCGCTTCCCAAATATTTTGATATATTCTGACAGCATGTACATGTTCCAAAGGTTAGGTTCAGCCGTGATCCGTTGCACCACTAATTTCCACGGTCGGTCTGCTCGATGCTCCTCTCAGCTTCATATGATGAACACTTTAAAAAGATATTCTTTATTTATCATAACTCCAGTTTTACTTGGCCTATCAACAGAATTTAAAAATTGATGTATAGCCTGCCTGAAGTCTGTATTTTTGACACAATTTGGAACTGATTTTTACGAAGAACAAATCTTTCCCACTTGAGTGATTTAAATCGTCATGTTACAAAGATATGAGGGTGTGTCCAGGGACTCCAGGGGATTAATCGTCATATTAATCGTTATCGACTAAATACCACAATTAATCGTGATTCATTTTTTTTGTCAATATCGCCCAACCCTACTACGCACTTGCTTGACCTTCCGGCAAAATGAGGATTAAATTTAGTTTTGCTGGATCGCGGTGCACACACCACCACCCTGTAGAGGCAGTGTAAATGCTCTCATTGGTTAGAATGGGTGCCGGAGCGGACGCAGTGTAAATTGGGGGGTAAGATGTCACATACTTAGAGTTCTTTGCAGCATAAAAGTCACATATACTACTACTGTTTTGAGCTAATCTACATTTGCACCCTCACAGAACTTTAAACTAGTTAATTAATAACATGAAGAAGCAAGACATCACAATGTGATTTGCTTGGTGGTAATATATTTGGTAACATTTTAAATAAAGCAAATATTATTTTAAATGTAAATATGTCTCATTAGAGAAATAATGAAAAAGGTATCCGAGCGCTCTTCAATGAATCTTGATCATAACTGTGAACAAACGGTTTAAAAGTGATAAAAAGCTTCAAAACCTACCATCAACACTTCTATTAAGTTATTTTACCCATTCATCCATCTGTTTTCTGCCACGTTTCTGTGATTTAGAGGCAATGGAGCAGGAGTGAGACCCAGACCTCCCACTTTCCAAGGCATTTTTCAGGCCATAGAGGACACGTAATCTTTCTGGCATGTTTTGGGTATGCCCCAAGTCTCTTCTCAATGAGACGTGCCCACAAAACCTCCAGAGGTTGGCACCCAGGACACATCTTAATCAGGTTCCCGAACCACCTCAGCTGGCTCCTTTCGATGCAGGGGAGCAGTGACTCTGTGAGCTCCTCACCTCATCTCTGAGGCTGAACCCAGACATCCAAACGAGGAGGCCCAGTCCAGATGCTTGTAATGTGACCCGAAGGCACCAACAGAACCACATCATCTGCAAAAACTAGCAACGAGACGCTTAGATTTCCAAACCAGACACACTCCTCTCCAGAACTGATCCTGTACATGACCACCACAAACAGGACCAGAGACCGGGGACAAGCCTTGGGGGAGTCCAACCTGCCCAGGGAGTTGGCTTGTCTTTAAGCTGAGGATTTGAACCCAGCTCTTGTTTTGGTTATACAGGGACTGGATAGCCCTTAAAGGTGACCCCAGCACCCCATACTCCCACAGCACCCCCCCTCACAGAATCCCCTGAGGAACACAGTCATAAGCCGTCTCCAGTTCCACAAAACACATGTAGACTGACGAGTCAGACTCCCATGACCCCCTTAGCAACTCTGCAAGAGTGAAGATCTGCCTCTTTGTTCCACTGTTACTTTATTCTGTACTTTTTAAAATATACGTTATAGACAATGTGTAAAGCTCATACATAATGCATCTAATGCCTGTTTGAGCAAATGATATTAAATGAAGTGGCCCCAGAGTCTTTGACTTGTCAACTGTCAATCATTTTCTAACGTCACATCCTCTTTTAATTGCCGTGTGACATCCTCAGAACAAAAAAACTAAACAATGTTAAGATGTCTTCCCCACAGGAAACTTTTCCTGGACTTTATCTCCCATCAGATCAGCAGTTATCTCAAGCCTTCCCTTAAACAAGAGGCCAGGGCTCCTGAAAACGCAACAGTGACCCTTTTAAGAGGGCTCAAAGCGATTGTTCTGGTGCGTAAGAGGGTCAAACGGAGATCCCCAGAGATCAGAGGTGGAGGGTAGGAGGGGTGCTTGGTAGCATGGCTTGTTTACAGGAAGTTGTTGTATGAAAGAGCCAACCAACCAGCGATGGAGCTGATTCTTAAAGAGACAGATGAGGAGAGAGAAGGTGCATTCCTCTTGTCAGCTATTTCCTGTAACTGTGGCCTGATTTTGGCCTGATATTTTCATCCAACACTAAAAAGAAATGATATCTAGTGTGTTTTCCTTCAGTAGTTTGACCAAGTTCATGCATTATATTTTAAACATGCACCTGACTCAAACATTTGTTCCAAAATCCAATTATTCTAAGGTTTTATGTTTTGGGTACACATTATTCAGATTAAACCATAAAGCTTCTTTCTTTTTTTCTATGAACACAGATTTTAATGAATAATATTCACTCATCTGCACTGATTTAAAAGCTGTTTACATCTTTGTATTATTAGTTGGTTTGTTTTTTTGTAATAAAAATAAATTATAAAAAAAAAAACATACCTCCAGAATTGGGTCACAGAGGCCCAAGATGGACTCTGCAGTGTAAACACCAAGGCGTTAGCCAACTGACTTCCTGAGCTCTGATAGCATCTCCCTCCACAAAATCACGGGCTGTAAACAAGCACTTCTAACAAACCTCCAGAGTACCTTTAAAGTGCATTCAAGCAGATTTAAGACAACTTTTCTCCAGAGACATCAGAGTCAGAGACACGCTAATGGTCAACAACTGCTTGAAAAGAGATGTTCTGAACTCAGTGTTTTCATTACAAAATTACTTTTTGTTGCATAATAAATTAAATATGTTCTCACTAAATCTCTAGCTTATTTAATGTAAAGGTTCAGTTTGCACATGACAGGCAGCAGTCATGAAGCAGCTTTGTTCTTTGGCTTTAGGAGAGTAAGCTGTGGCTATATGGTTCTGTTAAGATTTTGCAATTTGTCATTCCTAATACAGGTTTTTATTCTCTAAAATTCTATTTCAAACTAGTCTAAACTGACTCTGATGTTCAACTTCTTTTATATTAATTTAGACCTCAGAGTCATCAATCACAACAGATTAGCTTTTCATTGTTCTGTTAATTTGACAAACAGCTTAATGTTAGTTAACTGAAAGGAAAATGATGCAATAACAGATAAGGCCGATAAAAATCTTTCAGCAGAATCACAAATTACAAGAAATAAACTGTTGTTTCTTAAAGTTTTTACATTTTAATTTTGAATGGGTCATTTCAACTTAAATGTCAAAGCCATTCACCTCAGTTTCTACATCTTGTCGTCTCAGTTAGACTTTTTTTTTTTATCTCCGTGTATTTTCACAGCTGAATGTTCTTCCTGTTTCGTGCCAGCGATAATGACAGAAAAGTCATCAGGATGCGCGGGTCTTTTCTGTGTGAATTTTCCATACAATACCCTTTAGTCGACTGTCATCGTCTGGACTTTGTATCAGAGCTGACAAAGGGAATTCTGACTGATTGGACTTTTGCAGTCTGATTAGATGCAACTTTAAAGAATAAACATTTATCTTTCATCTAGTTCTGTTAAGACAACTTTATCTAAGAAAAAACAAGTAAAAAATTATTGTAAACTGCCAAAACAACTCCTCGAATAACTGAACCAACAACAGTAACACGTCAGAAAAACTAATCCACAAATTAGACAAAAGATTTAGAAAAGATCCCCTTTTGTCAAGTTCTCTGGGCCAGCTCTGGCCCTCCCAATACACAAAGGAATGTTGGCCCTTTAGTGGCCCAGACGTGGTACATGTATGGGCCAGCACCACATAAACAAAACCCCAACTGGACCAGTTGTGGCATGCCATTATGGATGCATGATATATCGGCATTAACATCTGTATCGGCCAACGTTGGTCATTTTTTAGCATATTGGTCCGATAAGTAAAACAACACAAGTGTGTTTGTGCGTAAGTATATATAAATAATTTGTGTGTTTGTGTAATATTGGTAAATATTGGCCATAACAGCAATATTAATATCGGATATTCGCTGAAAATTTCATATCGGTGCGTTCTTACATGACATCTTAAAAACAGTGCCAGACCTGGCCCACATCTGGCCCACACCTGTCTGCTATGTGGGGTTTAATTAATAACATTAAAAAAGGCTACTCCTCATTTTCTGTTGTGGTTATTGGCAAAACTTTAAACTCAGTGCAGAGACAGAGACAAAAACTTTTCTTTTAAAACATTCAACACGTTCATGTAAAAAACGACCTCGTCTTTCAGGAGTTTTCCTGGTTTTCCTCTTGTTAATGTACAGTAAGATGTGATTACATAAGATGTGTTTTCTGCTCAACATGCAGATAAAATGTGGAAGAATGAGAGAGGCTTTCTGAAGCCGCTGCCTGGAATAAAGGAGCTCTTTGTGTTTTTTGTCCTTCAGAAAGACAGATGGTTAAAAAGTAAGTCTTTTATGTGTGTGCAGTGTGTGTATGGGGGGGTGAAATATATTCTAAAAGGAGAGTCCACAAGTCCATGGCCATGTCACAACTGACTAATTATCAGATACACAGCTCTGCTCACCCTACACATGCAGGAATGTCCTAATATTTGTCCCGTCCATCAGAGCGTGGCTGCACTCAAACTATTAAAGAGTTTGGAGGATGAACATGGAGGAGTACCTGGAGTTCATGCAAAAAGCTCTAACATTCAGCAACGACAACACACCATTATACTCACTTCAACTTAACGTCACAGCGGTAAAAGTTTTAATAATCTTATTGAGCAAAAAGTTTTTATGTAACCTTTCATTTTCTGTGTATTTTTGCTGATCAACAACCTGACTTTAGTTTAAAAAAAAAAAAACATAGCAGGGCTCACAAGCAGCCAAAAAGGCAACAAGGAAAAAAGAGGAATGGAAATCTCTGCAAATTCTCAACTGCGCTCAGACGTCAGATCTTACTGGCAAAGCACGAGCCCAGACAGAGCTCCTCACAATCATTCCTGCAGAAGAAAAAGCAGCTCTGTTCCCGGATGACAGAAAGACACTGGGAGAGAGGAACCGTGTTAGCAAATCGTCACGGCGTCCTTTTAAACAAGCTTCTGACATTTTTGGTGTTCAGCCAGCAGCAAAGAACCACCTTTTTTTAAAGTCTTAATAAATGTGAAGAGTGGAAGCAAATATAAAGGTTTGGGTACTTTTATAGGGATAATTATGTTCATAGGAGGCAGTTTAATGCTTTAAAGATCTCTGTGGGCCTCAGTGTTGAAGAAAACCACTAAGGTCAATGCTACAGGCAGCTGTTCCACCCACCCATACCTATGTAATTATGACGCCACATGGTTTGCCAAGCTGCTCTCTCTTTCCCTCTCTTTTGGGGTAATCATGACATATTTTCACTTTGTGGGAGACAGCCTTCTGTGTAACCCAGATATGAGCATGCACAGCTGCAGAGGCAGGCATGTGGAAAACAGGCTCATGTCCATCTGAGCTGCAGCAGGAGGGCAAGAATTTCTGTCGCACGGCGCTGACCTCTGACGTAGAAGTTTGTCTTTTCTAGGACGTTTAACGTGCAGCTCCCCCAATCTGGACCACCAAAGACTTAGTGCTGCTGTAGGACTGGTTTTTCTCTCCAGAGCCCCACAGGCAGAAACAAAGAAGGAACCAGAGGGATGGAGCCTTGCTGAAGTCTTTGTTGCCCCCTGCTCAGTCACTAATGCTTTCACTCTGTACAGAAAAGTAAAAACTGCACAATACGACTCTTTAAAATTATTTATGAGAATTCAGATTCTGTGTAAACAAACAAAATCAACTTGTATGTTCATCGAGCCGCCAAAATTAGGTTCTATCCTATTTTTGTCGAACGGAAAAGCAAACACAGTCATAATAAAAATGAGCACAACATCCATATTTTCAAAATAATTCACCAAAGACAGACTAACTCTGTCGAAATCCTACCTATATTGATAAATATGTGGATATAATTAATAGGGGTGCAAATTGCCAGCTTTATCATGATACAATATTACATCGATATGTTTGGATGATGATGTTTCTTGATATCACAAAGTCTGTCACGATATGATTTCGATTCAATTCAAGTCTGCAATCAATATAATGCAATATCATATCCCCATCTAACACTGTGACTGTGTTAGATGTGCTTATCATATCGATTCACATCAAGCATATGATGACGATATAGATCAATATTTTCACTTTGCCTCGATAACTGAATCATGAACCATTCAAATCGATATATCGATATAGATTGATGTATCGTTACATCCCTAATAATTAAACACATGCTGTCATAATTAATCATTCTGTTTGTGAAGCAGATGTAGCATATGCATACACACAAAATACAAATGGATTTTGTTTTGAAATCAGATCCAGTTTCGACTGTTGTGTCCAGTCCGTCTTCCACAGGCTAAATTGTTTTGGTCTGACTTCCACTTTTATCGCGCAATCTCGCATTTCCTGCGTGTGCTTCTCAAAGTAAAAGCATTGCAGTTCTACTTTATATCAACCCCAACTGAAGGATTTAAACATGAAAAAGAAGGGATTTAAAATCATAATATGGGTCCTTTAATACTGTGGTCTGAGTCAACCTCAAGTTCATGCAAGAAGATAAAAAAAAGTGGGGGAAAAAATTACAAAATGTTCTGAGTTTACGTTCCCAAACAAGTCTTTTGCTTTAGTGCTCTCATTAGCATCACTACTTTTCATTTTTGGATGATTATCACGCAGGTGTTGAACTCTGAGCTCACTGATATGAAATCTGTGTTAACAAGTCATCTGCAGTGATTTATGACACGATGGAAGTGATGCTGTAACACAAAGACGTCGACCATTAATCACGAGTTTAATGGCTGTCTACTTTCTAAGGAGGGTTTTTTGTCAATGCGAGGCCTGCAACATCTATTGGGAGCATCAACAGGTTCTGACGCGTTTAGAAACAGAGAACACTGCTGGTGGGGCTCGTCTTTAGACTGCCGAGGGACCGCTTGGATCAGAACGCCTCAGTAATTCTGACGTAATATATGACTTTGCATTAAATCATTTAACTGTTTACAATCCAGGGAGAGGTCATATTTCTTTTATATCAATGTCGTTGTAAATACAGGGGTTGGACAATGAAACTGAAACACCTGTCATTTTAGTGTGGGAGGTTTCAGCCTGTTGGCCAATCTTCATTAATTCCACATTGCACCAGTAAGAGCAGAGTGTGATGGTTCAATTAGCAGGGTAAGAGCACAGTTTTGCTCAAAATATTGCAATGCACACAACATTATGGGTGACATACCAGAGTTCAAAAGAGGACAAATTGTTGCACGTCTGGCTGGTGCATATGTGACCAAGACAGCAAGTCTTTGTGATGTATCAAGAGCCACAGTATCCAGGGTAATGTCAGCATACCAAGAAGGACGAACCACATCCAACAGGATTAACTGTGGACGCAAGAGGAAGCTGTCTGAAAGGGATGTTTGGGTGCTAACCCAGTTTTTAGCTCAGTATCGGTAAAATTGAGCTTAATTTTGACAGAAAACAAATGTTAGCAGCTGCTCTTTTTATCGCCCCATAATCCCATTGTCTTGTTGTTTATCAGGGTTTTTTCGAAAACATGCATAATGACAGCTACATGTGAGACATTTTGGATTCTATATTCTGAAAAAAAAAAGACAAAACAACCTAAACTGTGTAATTTTAGGTCAAACAAATCAGCTACAGGGGTTGAACAATGAAACTGAAACACCTGGTTTTAGACCACAATAATTTATTAGTATGGTGTAAGGCAGTGGTTCTCAACCCTGGTCCTAAAGGACCCCTGCCCTGCATGTTTTAGTTGTTGCTCTGCATTAAGTCTTTAAGTTCTGCAGAAGCCTGTCAATCACTCATTGATTTAAATCAGCTGTGCCAAAGCAGGGAAACAACTAAAACATGCAGGGCAGGGGTCCTTGAGGACCAGGGTTGAGAACCACTGGTGTAGGGCCTCCTTTTGCAGCCAACACAGCGTCAAGTCGTCTTGGGAATGACATATACAAGTCCTGCACAGTGGTCAGAGGGATTTTAATCCATTCTTCTTGCAGGATAGTGGCCAGGTCAAGGCCATAATCACCATCTTAAAAGTGGAGGACACACATATTTTAGAGGTCTTTTTTTCTGCTTAGGCTGAAAAAAGTGGGGGGGACAGAGGGCACAGAGATGGGAAGTGGGGGGGACATGTCCCACCCCGTACCTATGGCGGTTACGCCCATGGGCCAGGTCACTACGTGATGCTGGTGGAGGAAAACGTTTCCTGACTCGCTCCTCCAAAACACCCCAAAGTGGCTCAATAATATTTAGATCTGGTGACTGTGCAGGCCATGTTCAACTTTACTTTCATGTTCATCAAACCAATCTTTCACCAGTCTTGCTGTGTGTATTGGTGCATTGTCATCCTGATACACGGCACCGCCTTCAGGATACAATGTTTGAACCATTGGATGCACATGGTCCTCCAGAATGGTTCGGTAGTTCGTGGCAGCGACACGCCCATCTAGCATAAGTATTGGTCCAAGGGAATGCCATGATATGGCAGCCCAAACCATCACTGATCCCCCCCTATGCTTCACTGTGGGCGTGCAACAGTCTGGGGCTTCTCCACACCTTAACTCTCCCTGATGTGGGGAAAACAGTAAAGGTGGGCTCATCAGAGAACAATACATGTTTCACATTGTTCACAGCCCAAGATTTGCACTGCTTGCCTTGCACCATTGAAACTGATGTTTGGCGTTGGCATGAGTGACCAAAGGTTTTGCTATAGCAGCCCGGCCGTGTATATTGACCCTGTGGAGCTCCTGACGGACAGTTCTGGTGGAAACAGGAAAGTTGAGGTGCACATTTAATTCTGCCGTGGTTTTATGTTTTTTGGATACAATCCGGGTTAGTGGTAGCTGAACCTGATTCCTAACACATAATCTGACTAAACAAGAGATATTTAAAAACTAGCTACTTGAAGACCATTTTGAACCATTACTGTAGATATATGCCAATAATCTTTTGATTTCTTACCATACAGCTAAAATAACTACTTCGAAACAGAATCAAGTTTTTAAATGTGCAAGAATTCTCTTAGTTTGAAAGGAAGCCTTTTTGTTTTCTCAGCGGTTGTTTCTATCAGCTGAACTCAGGGGTAAAGCCGATAGAGACGATCTTGTGATCTGCACAATAAACTCAACAACAAGAATCTGTACTGCTCCCAGGCTTAATGAGAATCCCTTTCAGTAACACAATGAACAAAACAGTTCCTTCAGAGCTGCTCTTTCTCTATCAGCTTAAATAACATCAACACAGTCTGTCCAGTTAAAAACAAGAAGCACTGATTAGGATGGTTAGTGAGCTGCAGGAAAAAAGCATATGTTGATAAAGCAAAACTGAATGAGGGGGGGAAAGGAATTTCCTCAATAGTTTAGTGTTGACAGTCCTGAGACAAGGGAAGGTCATTGTTTGACCTGAACAAAGGAGAGGCTTTAAAAAAGGAGAGCTATAAGCAGCCATAAGGTTTAATGACAAGATTAGATTATGAAGGTTTTAGTTTATCAGCTGAAAAATCTAACTCTCCAACACAAAACATCCAAATCAGACATAACTAGATTTTGACAAAAGCCTCTGAGAAAACATGTTTTACACAAGTAGCTATAAATATGATTGTTTATATTATTTATGATAAGATAAGATGGGAATTTTAAAAATACAACTCAAACAACCAACAAAGAAATCACATTAAACATGTTTTTTTCTAATCTCTTAATGCTTTAAATTTTACAAGACAACACAACAGTGTCATTATAAAAATAATAAACAAAGTTGTATTTTTCTCTACCTTAAAGTTTTAAACTACTACATAATAAAGACACAGGGAAAATGTGCTTTTTTTTACCCTGTTTATCTGCTGTTTTTTACGTGATTCCTCGATAATAACTCGGTTTAATTGCAGCCTGGAGCTGTTGCTTGCTGTATCCACTGGGACATTTTTTCTTCATTCAAAGGTTTCAGCTCAAAGGAGACAAAAAACTTTTACTTTTAGCCTTCAACTTGCGGTCTATGACCAAATATGGTCATGCGGGACACTTGAACGCACCTTGCGAATCTTTAAGAAAAACTCTTTTCTCAACTTTCACGGTCAATTTTTTCCCCCGCAGACCTCGTTAAAATTAAACTTCCTGCCGTCAGAACAGTAGCTTTCCTTTTTACCTTCAAATTAGTCCTCACATCCATGTCTGCTGACATTTTTACCAGATGATAATCCAGCAGCGACGCAAAAGTAATCCCGACTTTTTTTTTTTTTTCTTGTTTAGGTTTTCTGCTCTGGATACCTGCTCCTCTTCGCTAACTCCGACTCATGTCTTTCCAAGACAAACCGACACAAAAAGTAAGAGAAAAGAAAAAAAAAAGAAAAGAAAAACTCTGCAGCTTCCCCTCTCCTTTCACACAGCCCGCTGTAGGAGCAGAGGCAGGACTTGTGTTACTATGGCAGCTGGTTGTTTGCCCCCCGCTCTCCCCCCTCCCGCTGTCCCCTTGTTTATTGTCCTGCAGGACTGAGAGGAGTGAGGATGAATATTCAGGAGCTGATGATGGGATGAAACCGTGCTGACGAGCAGAAATCATCAACAGAACCTTTTTTTTCTTCACACAAAAGACGTCTTTCAGACAGATGGACAGTGAAATGTCCAAAAACTCAAGAAAAAAAGCTGACATTTGCTGAAGAACCTGACATGGTAAAGCTAAGAGAAGTGAAATACTAGCTAGAAACTAGAAAAACAAGCTGAAAAACTTAAAAAGTAACAAAATGTTCTCAAGAATCTAAAAATGTTTGCTAAAAGTAGTAAAACAATAGCTGATAACAAAAAGTCCACAAAAAATAAATAAAAAATAGCTAAACAAAACTTTAGCTAAAAGTAGCTGAAGGTAAAAATAAAAAATACAAATTAAATGCTAAAAGTAGCAAATAAAGCTAGCTAAAAGACAAAAGTATCACAAAACTAGACAAATAAGTAAACACTATATAAAAGTTAAATGTAGCTAAACATTAGCTAAAAGCTGCTCAAGCTAAATAGTAAAACAAGCTGCAAGTAGCAAAGAAAAGCCCAAATTTGCGAAACAAATGCTACAAATAAAACAGTTAAAATAGCTGGATGTTAGCAAAGTACTAAAAGCAGCTAAATTACATGTTAAAAATAGCTAAATGTAGCAACTGATAGCTAAACGCTAAAAGTAGCACAATACTAGATAAGCAAAAACTAGCTAAAAGTTGCTGAAGCTAAATATAAAAAGTAGGCCTACAAATTGAATGCTAAAAGTAGCAAAAAGGCTAGGCAAAAGTAGCAATCACTATCTATATTAGATGTTAAAAGTAGCAAACAGCTAGGCAAATGATAAAAGTATCACAAAACTAGATAAATAAGCAAACACTGTAAAACTTAAATTTAGCTAAACATTAGCTAAAAGCTGCTCAAGCTAAAACACAAGAAACAAAGAACAAAATAGCTAATAGAACTTGTATCTGCAACATTTGTATTATTTAAAGACCGTGGAAAGCAGAATTAAATGTGTGTTTTGAGTTTGTCACACAACATAAATATGTGTTATTAATCACCCATCAAAATCTGACTGGTTAAAAACATTGTTTACCTTATAAAATTAAGTCTCAAAAATAAAGCAAAAACATCATTTGGTTCTGTTCTAAAACGCTGGGGGCGTGTCAGCTGGAGGAGCTGAAGCCACGCCCCCAAGCTGAGCATAATGTCCGTGTTCTGTACTGAGGAGATGTTCACGAGGGCTGGCAGCCTGATTGGAGTTCTCCAGTCCTACTCATTTCAACCACCAGAGTGACCACTGTGACGGTCAGTGTTCT